>CAUYRH010074043.1:0-32914 GCA_963574655.1 Perodicticus potto
ATTCTGCCCGTTTAATTTTTTGAAGTTAGTTGACTTTAGGTTGGTTGTTTGACATAGGAAAAAAAAGCATATTTTGGGTGGCGCCTGTGGCTAATCGAGTAGGGCGCCGGCCCCATATACCCAGGGTGGCGGGTTCAAACCCGGCCCTGGCTGAACTGCAACAAAAAAATAGGCGTTGTGGCGGGCACCTGTAGTCCCAGTTACTTGGGAGGCTGAGACAAGAGAATGGCCTAAACCCAGGAGGTGGAGGTTGCTGTGAGCTGTGAAGCCATTGCACTCCACCAAGGGTGACAAAGTGAGACTCTGTCTCTACAAAAAAAAAAAAAAAAAAAAAAAAATCATGTTTTCTTCTCTTACACAGTCATGGCAACCCCAGACTCTTCACTTCTGGTCTCCAAAATCTGTCTCCAAAACTAGTTCTCTGCAGCACCCATGTATCCTGCGCCTCAGTCCTGTTCTGACCTAGAAGGAGTGTCTGACCCACAGGTTGAGGGCTCGGTCCCACCAGACTGCTGCCCACTTCAGATGCCAGTGGCCAAGCCCTGGGTTGTGTGACCTGTGCTTCTGACCTGCTGCCTATAAATCAGGGCTCCCACTACCTTCTCCTTGGGCTCGATTAATTTGCCAGAGCAGCTTACAGAACTCAGGGAACATTTAACTTATGTCTACCCACTTACCAGAAAGGATATTACGAAGGATCAGATGAACAGACACATGGAGAGAGATACAGAGCAAGGTGTGGGGAGGGGCCCGGAGCTCCCAGCCCCCTCTGGTAAGACACGCTCGGGACACCACTGTACTCTCCAAACCCTGTCCTTCGGGGTGTTTACGGAGGCTTCATTAGCTGGGCATGGCAGATCCCATCACTGGCCAGTGCTGATCAACTCCACCTTTAGCCCCTCTCTCCTCCACAGAGGTTGGGACAGGTGGGGGATGCTGAAAGTGCCAACTCTCTAATCACACAGTAGATTCCTGGCAGGCAGACCCCATCTGGAGTCATCCAGGACCCCCCAGACCCCAGTTGTCTCACCAGCAGACAAAGTTACTTATCTACCACCACGGAGATTCCAGGGGATTGAGATGCTTTGTACCAGGAACTGGGGTCGAAGAGTAAAATTAGAACAGAAGATTCTTCCAGCATTTCTATCTGCAAGCGTTTAAGGAGCTCTGACTCAGGAACTAGACACAGAGAACAAATCTATAAGTGTATTTCTCTTATTTAAATTTTTTTTTTTTTAAGAGACAAGGCTCTCGCTCTATTGCCCAGGCTGGAGGGCAGTGGCATGATCATAGCTCACAGCAGCCTTGCACTCCTGAGCTCAAGCAATCCTCCTGCCTCTTCCTCCCGAGTAGCTTGGACTACAGGCACCGGTTTTATTTCTTCTATCACAGCATCACATTGATAGAGTAAGGCGATGCTAGTTCAGTGATCTTAATTTCATCAGGCAGTCTTTCTGTTTACAAGGTCATCTTTCATGTTACAAGGTAGAAAAATGTGAGGCTTATGATAAAGAGACTTTAGAGAAGTTAAAATCTTTTGGCCCCCTGCCTGAGTTCCATAGGGAACACACAGGGCATGGCCCATGACTCCTCCTAGAGATGTGAGGTGAGATGAACACTGGGTGGGCGGGAGATGTTTATCAGCTCTGGGGTGATGCAAAGATGTGAGGGAAGACGACACAAGCGTTTCGAATGACAGTGACGTCTTAGAACAGCGGTCCGAGGTAACTAGGAAGAGATTGAATGAAGGTGAGTGAAAACTGATTTAAACATGCCCAGGATTCACTGTGATGAGGTCTGCTGAACACACAGGCATGGGAACGGTATCATAAGGATAGAAGCCTGTGTTCACTCCCAGTGTCCTAGACACAGGAACACCCCCCATCCCCCCTACTCCCCCTCACCCCCGTGGCAGGCAGCGTCACCTAGGGAAGCACTGGGCCCAGCAGGAGGCAGAGGGAGTAGGGGATATGGGTACAAGCTGATATTCTGATTTCCTGGGAAAAGCAGAATGAGCATGTTTAGGGTAATTACAGCAGGCTGTACAGCATAGGGGCTGTTCCTAGTTGTCTGGTACCTGGCCCACGGTGGTTAGGGCAGGAGGACAGTGGCCCTAAGTGTAAGAGCCCAGAGAGGATGTGTTAGAGGTGTGGGCTCTAGATTGTTGGCTTGCATTTGAAAGACACCCTCTGGGTGAGTCCTCCACCTTCAGGGATTGGCTAACCCTGGGAGGGGCTAAACCTCCAAGGTCAGCAAGGCTCGGAGATGTTGAAACATCAAATATAGCAACTAGAGAATGTGGTTATTACATGAACATGATGCATGAATCTCTTGTGAAGGAAAGGTCAAGGAAGATCAGGCTTAATGATTTGGGGTGGGGGGGGAATCTAGGAATAATTTGAGGGGAAAATCTAGGCTTTTTGTTTGTTTGCTGGTTTTGATGACTGACCAGTGAGTCAACAGTGTGGTGCTATGCTCTGCATGTGACAACTTGTCATCACTGAGGTCCCTGCTCAAATGTCACCTCCTCAGAGAGGGGTCTCCCCTCACCACTCAGCCCAATACCAATGCCTGTTCCCAGTCACTCTCTGTGATATTAGAGCGTTTCACGTCCTCATGGCGCTTATGATCTGCTTGGTCAACATCTCTTTCCCCTAGAATGTGAGCTCTTGTTCACCATTGTCCCGTGCATCTGGAACAGTGCCTGGCACATAACAGGCACTTAGTAAATATTTGTTGAATGAACAAGCACAGAGCCAGAAAAACAGAAAACACGGTTGTATCTTTAATTGAATTAATGGACATCTAGTCACAGATCAGAGAAAATAATAGTTCCTTCAACTTTGTTAGTAAACACAGCACATTACATCAGATTTTGGGTGCTACACATTTGAAGAAAAATACTGACAAACTAGAAAGGTGAAAGCATGGGGCAGTTTACCCAGGAAAGTCTAAATATCATCTTACATGGAATTCAGGAAGAAAGAATGGACACTTAAGTAGCAGCTACTATGTGCCCCAAATTAATAGGCTGAGAATAAACAAACATCTGGTGCCACTCATGGGTAACTTGCCTCTGACTGAAACTGGTGGGGACTGAGACATGAGTGTACCAACAGAGAGAGGTCCCCTAGGGCTGTAAGGGGAGGCCTTGCTCTGCTATGTAGCATTCAGCTCAACCCGAGGTCATTCTTTGCGGAGTCTTTGCCTTCATCAAATCCAGGTGAGGAGAGGCAACCTTAGGTGAAATGTGGGGTGCATGGGACCCTGGTGCTCTCAAACCTCATTATTTAAGAGAAGGCCTCGTATATAAGGCCTGACCTGGATGGCTTTCATGGGCTTAGCCCTGGACAAGCCTGACCTCTGACCTCACCCAGCCCACTCATGCTCTGCTGGGTGCCCATGGCCATCAGCCCCTCTGGACCTAGGAGGACACAAGTGACTCTTGTACCTCTCTTCCTGGATGAGTGATTGTGTGTGTCAACTAGGCCAAGCTCTAGCATCGGGTTATTCAACTAGCCACGAATCTAGGTATTGCTGTGAAGGCATTTTGTAGATGATGAACACCCACACTCAGTTGATTTTAAGTAAAGGAGAACACTCTCTACTGTGGTCTGAATGTGTTCTCCAAGAAGTATGGGGGAAGGCAGTTAGAGGGCGGAGGGAGGGCAAGTGGCAGGATCTCACCTAATGAACATAGTGTAAGGGTGTTCAGCACCCCCGGGGTAAAGGTCTCAACTACAACTTGAACTTTATCTTGGAAATAAGGACAATGTAAAAAAAAAAATTGTTCCCTCAGCTCGGCACCTGTGGCTCAAGTGGCTAGGCGCCAGCCATATACACCTTAGCTGGCAGGTTGGAATCCAGTCCCGGCCCGCCAAACAACGACAGCTGCAACCAAAAAATAGCTGGGCTTTGTGGCGGGCACCTGTAGTCCCAGCTTCTTGGGAGGTGGAGGCAGGAGAATCTCTTGAGACCAGGAGTTGGAGGCTGCTATGAGCTGTGGTGCCACAGCATTGTACCCAGGGTGACAGCTTAAGGCTCCGTCTCAAAAAAAAAAAAAAAAAAAAATTTGTACCCTTGTATTAATTTAAAAAAAAAAAGTATATGTTGGAAACTTAATCCCCAGTGCAACAGTGTTGGGAGGTGGGGCCTAATGGGTCCACTCTCTGAATGGGTTTATGCCAGTTATTAAGGGCGTGGAGCTGGTGACTCATTGCCGTCTCTGGCCTTTCTGCCACCTGTTAACATGGCGAGAAGGCTGTCTCCAGATGCTGGCCCCTTGATCAGGGACTTCCTGACCTCCAGAACTGTGAGAAATACATTTGTTCGTTATTGATAGACTGTTTTGTCACAATAGTCTGTTTTACCAGCACAAAACAGACTAAGACACCCTAATGCAATCAGTTGAAGGTCTTAAGAGCAAATCTGAGGTTTCCCATGGGAGGAGAGATTCTGTCTGAAGGCTGTGGTCTCAGCTCCTGCAGAAGAGTTCCCAGCCCGCTGTGCTGCCCCACGGATCCCAGACTTGCCAGCTCCGCGACGCGTGAGCTAATTCCCTGAAATAAATGTCTTACAAACTCTCTCTCGTGCCCTACTGGTGGTTCTGCCTCTACCCTGACTGCCACGCTGCGCCCAGGTCTGGAGGCGGTGGGGGCAGGGGGACAGGTGGACAGGTACTCCTGTAAGCTCTTCTGTTGTGACCCCAGGCTTCAGAACAAGACGGCTTCCTACTCTGGCCTGATTAAATCCTACACTTTAACATCAGGTCTTAGCCTATGGGGTCTTCCCTGACTACTCAGCTGAGTGTGGCCCCCGCTTTGTGGTTGAACACCTTCATCCCCATGGAGGGAGGGGCTGAGTCTCTCTTGCCACACGGACCCGGCTCCTGGCACCAACCGCTCCGGCTGATGGTAGTGCCTATAAATATTTGTCCCATGTAGACCAGGCTGAGAATTCACTCTTTCATGCCTTAGATGCACAAAGAAATGTGGTCCTTTATTTTCTTTATTTTCAGAAAATGTTAATCGACGCATAATAACTGTGCATGTTTATGGGGTACACAGGGGTGTTGCGACACACGGGGCTCAGTGAGCTGATTGGGGGCTCAGCACATCCATCATGTCAAATGTGCATCGCTTCTCCGTGTTGACAGCATTCAGCATCCTCCTCCTGGCCATTAGAAACTGTGTAATGTATTATCACTAACTATAGTCGTCCCTCGGCGACGATTCTCCCTGTCCTATCGCTCGCCGTGACACGCATGGAACTGGAGGACATTATGTTAAGTGAACTAAGCCAGGAACAGAAAATTAAACACCGCATGTTCTCACTCGTATGTGCAAGCTAAAAATAGTTCATCTCATAGAATAAAAAGTAGAAAAGAAGACACCAGAGGCCGGGAAGAGTAGAAGGGAAGGGGGATTAGGGAGGGGCTTGTTAAAGGATCCAAACCCAATTCTTTCTTTTCTGTAACGGATCTGATCTTCCTCTGAGCGCACCGCTCTGCCGAGTAGTAACAGGAAAACATTAAACTTGACTTTGCTTAACTGTGAAATATCTGCTATGTCATTGTCTTCTATTTAAATAGTCTCTTTGGGAGAAAGAAATTAACCTACAAGAAATAATAACAAATGTTTGTAGAGGCAAGAGCATGATAAAAACATTTTCCTTTTGCTATAATTCTGTAGCTGTCCTGTGGTTCTGCAGTTCCTATCTACTTTATGTTTGTCTTCGCTGGACATTGGGAATGTTATTTCTAAAAAAATGATCCAGAAAAAGTCATTTAGAAGCAACCTCTGACTGTGTATACTGACTTCAAAAAGTAACCTTGGTTTATATGGTTTTCTAGTTCCATAACATTTATATGCTTGTCAGTCTCTTGCTTGTGGGACTCTTACCTCCTGCAATTCCTAACAGGCTCGTACCTGCAGTTTTAGATAACGCAATTGCTTTTGGGTAAGTGCTCCTATTTTCAGGATTTTAAGCTATGTTAATCAATAATGGCCTCTCCTTGTCAGGGATCTCTGCCTGGCTTGCAGACAGCCACCTTCTCAGTGTGACCTCACAGGGTGGAGGGAGAGAGCGAGCAAGCTCTCTGGTTTCTCTCCTTATAAGGGCACCAGTCCCATCATGAGGTTCCCATTTTCATGCCCTCCCCTAATCTAATCACCTCCCAAAGGCCCCCCCACCTCCAAATACCATCACACTGGGGGTTAGAGCTTCAACATATGAATTCGAGGGGAACACAAATCAGACCATAGCAGGAGATTTACCTGACCTTGTAGTAGCAGGGTGGGGAGGGGCCCAGAACTGCTCTCTACCTTTTAGACATGGGTTGTTTTCTGTTGTGAAGCATCTGGTATTTTCCAGGGCCCGCACTGGTAGTGACTGAAACATGACTGGCACCCCGGAGAGTGCAGGCTGGCCCGGGGCTGACGTGCTATGTTCTGACTGGTCTCTGCTGGCCCAGGGCTCTCCCTCACCATCCCAGTGGGCTCCCAAACACTGAGGGGTCCCCTGTAAGCACACCCAGGTGTGGGGAGCCAGGAGCCGCACCCTTCTCAGTGCCAGTCCTCCCACCTGGGAGATCCCAGTGTCAAAAGGCTGACAGGCTCGAGCCCCAGGAAGAGCCCATGTTTTAGTGTAAGTCTGAAGGCAGGAGAAAAGCCAGTGTTCCCATACCAAGGTCTTCGAGACGGAGGAGCTCTGTTACTTGCAGGAGGCTCAGTCCTTTTGCCCCATGCATGCCTTCAACTGATTGGATGAGGCCCACCCCCATTGGGGCGGTCATCTGGTTTACTCAGTCAGTAGAGTAAATGTTACTCTCATAGAAAATACCCTCACAGACACACCCAGGCCAAATTATCAGTGCATCTCATGGTTCCAGAAGGCACATAAAATTACCCATCACATCACCCCAGTGTGAAACAGCCCAGACCCCACTGTGTTGTACCCTCACCCAGTTCATTTTTCTTTTTTCTTTTTGAGACAGAGTCTCACTTTGTCGCCGTCTATAGAGTCCTGTGAGGTCATAGTTCACAGCAACCTCAAACTTTTGGGCTCAAGCAATTCTCTTGCCTCAGCCTCCCTAGTAGCTGGGACTACTGGTGCCCGCCATAGCACCTGGATTTTTTTTTTATTGTTGTTTGTTTAGCAGGCCCAGGCCAGGTTGGAACCCACCGACCCTGGTGTGCATGGCTGGACCTTAACCACTGAGCTATGGATGCCAAGCCCTAGTTCATTTTTCTTGTCCGCACTTATCACCAGCTGATAGCACGTGTATGTTTGAGTTTTCTGACTACTATCTCTCCAACATCCTTCCCACCAGAATGAAAGCTCCATATAGTAGCAATTTAAATTTTCTTTTCCTAATTTGAGCAAACCGTTTTGAAGGATGCATATGTAAAATGAAATGATGGCTGAGATTTGTTTTTAAGACTTTATGAAATAGAAAATACTTTGCTGTGCCCAAGAGCACCCAGAACTCACTTGAGAAATGGTCGAATGCAAAACGATGTTTGAGTTTATGTTATGATCACATGATAAAGACAGGTTATCATCTGATAATTATTATAGGTATTTTACTAACATGTGTCTTTTAAATTTACCATAAACATTTTTTATATCATTTGGACGTTTGTCCCTCCCCCCCGAATCTCAATCCCCAGTGCTGGAGGTAAGGCCTGGTGAGATGTGCTTGGGCCATGGGGGTGGATCCCTCGTGAATGGCTTGGTGTCCTCCCTGAGATAGTGAGTTCTCTATTAGTTCATGCAGGAGCTGGTCCAAGCAAGAGCGAGACCCCATTTCTACTAAAAATAGAAAAATTAGCTGGGTGTGGTGGCAGGTACCTATGTCCTAGCTACTCAAGAGGCTGAGGCAAGAGGCACACGTGAGCCCAAGAGTTTGAGGTGGTTGTGAGCTACGATGCAAGGGCATGCTACCCAGGGTGACTGAGTGAGACTCTGTCTCAAAAAAGATTAAAAAATAAAAAATAAAAGAAGGAGGGAACCCCTCTTCTCTCTGGCTTCCTCTCTCAGCATGGGATATGCCTGCTCCCCCTTCACCTTCTGCACTGACCGGAAGCTCCCTGAAGCCCTCAGTGGAAGCAGGTGCCAGCACCATGCTTGTATAGTCTGCCCAACTGTGAGCCAAATAAAACTCCTTTCTTTGTAAATTATTCAGTCTCAAGTATTCCTCTATAGCAACGCAAAATGGGCTAACACAATTTTCAAGCCAAAGTAGAAAGGATAGTAGAACAGATCCTCATAAAACAAAACTTTAAGTTATCATCAAGGTTTTTTCTTATTTGTTCTCTCTTTTTCCCTTTTGTGTGTTGGGCATCTAGTGGACCCCAACTTGAGAGAGTGGCCAGCAAGGGAGATGGCACTGAGGAAAGAACAAAACTTACACCAAATTTAGTGCATAAAAGCTAGAAGCCTGTAAGGGCATACACTGTTTATGTGCCTGGTGGCAACATGAAAACAATGCAGCACCTGTCCTGCTTCCTGGAATCTTTTTATTGTGTACATAACAGAGTATCCATGCAAGGATGCACAGCCATCAGCAGTCAAGGTTAAGAATGAGAGAGGGGAGATTACAGCCCCCAGGAAGGTTGAGTAAAGGATAAACAGGGACATAGGGTGGTGGAACTTCTGAGGTGACCAGATAATGGTGTAACCAGAAGAGAGTGGGGAGAGCACATCTCATCTCCTCAGACAGACACCTCAGCTTCTCTAGCCTAAACTACTAGTTGAGGGTCTCAGCTGCCTGCACTGCTGATTTCCCCGTGCAGGGGTAGTCACGCAGACATTCCTGACTGAGCACTTTACTCTGAGTTGGAAGGTCTGTGAGGAATTCAGCCTGTCCACTTCCCACATTCGTGGTAGTATTTTAAAACACATTTCAGATTGCTTGTCATTTTTTCCCTACTTACTTCTTAATGTATCTCTAAAAACTATGGACATTTTCTGGTATATATAACCACAAGGCCATTTATCACATCTAGCAGAATTACCAGTAATTCTTGGATTCACAATATCCAGACCATAATTGGAATCCCTGGGTTGTCTCCAAACTGTCTTTCTACATGTGTTTTGCTTGAATCAGAATGTAGCCAAATTTCATACATCTTCTTGTGCTTAGTCTCTTAAGTCTTTTTTATTCTAGAATTGTCCCCTTCATTTCTTTTTCATGTCATTTGTTGCATATGTTTTTTTTAAAACGAAAATGTTGATTTCTGAAAACAGAATAAATGAGGGAACAAAGATGAAATTTGCATGAACATTGGAAATATGGTCTGATTAAAAACACTTAGAAACATAGAATTGGGGGATAAGGATCCCTCTGGTGTCTTGACTAAAGCTTGCTGTGTGGAACCTTGATTGATTTACAGTCTGTTTTCTGCTTTTTTAAAGATAATAATGATTTTAATTTAGGCATTTTTTTAAGGCAAGGTACTAGAGTGGTCTTTGTGTCTGGAACATTTAGTTCAGCGCCTGGTACACAGAGGCGTTGAAAAACCAGACAATTTCATCAATAGATATTCTAAAATAATGTGTCAGTATTTTGTCTTACTATGGAATATGATTGTTAGAATTTATCACTGGGGTGTGGTTGAGGAGGACGAAGACAACCTGTTCACCGTCTCTCTTGCTGTTTTGATGGTGACCCCTTGGGCAAGTCAAACCTCTCCCCAGATCTCTGTTTTCTCATCCATAATAGGTTTTATAAAAACTAAATTTTAAAATACAACTATCTTTGGCATGAATTTTTTCTTAAAATATCATTGTATATACTACCGTTTAAGAAATGCTATCTTAAGATATCAAAAGCAGTAGAACACACACCATAAAACCTGTACAAGCAGACAACAATCAGGCCAGAAATCTGTATTTTGTTAGTTGTGTTGTTTTTTAGCCTAGGTCCCCTCCCTACCCCTTTTAGTATTTAGTGAAAAATGTTAAAAGCTGCAGTGTGTCTCAGCAGAAGTGATTAGAAGAATGGGGACTATGCATAGCATATTAATTAGAACTCTCTTGCCAACAAGTAGCAAAACCAGCTCTTATGCAATAATAGACTTTAATACTAGGCTACTACAACCCCACAAAGGCAAGGATACAGCTAGGCCTTGGAGGTGGGAGGAGGACCTGGTTCACAATAGAGAATGCAAGAAATCTTTTTGTTTGGTTTGAATTACGTCCCCCCCCAAAGATATGTTGAAATCCTAACCCTTAGTACCCATGAATGCGACCACATTTGGAAGTAGTCTTTGCAGATATAATTAAATTAAAATAAGGTTATACTGGATTTATGATGGGCCCTAATCCAACATGGCTGGTGATCTTATAAGAGGAGAAGAAACACTGGCCCAGAGGCAGGGAAGAAAGTCACATGAAGATGGTGGTGGAGGCCGACGTGATGTACCTGTAGACCAACGAGGACCAAGGACAGCCGGCAACACCAGAAGCAAGAGACAGGCAGGAACAGCTCTCTCCTAGAGCCTTCGGAGGGAGAATGGCCCTGCAGACACCTTGATTTTAGACTTGCAGCCTCTGAAACTGAAAGGGAATACATTTCTGTTGTTCAAAGCCATCACAGACCATGACACTTTGTCACAGCAGCCCTGGGACACTGGTACACCTTGCTGGCTCTTCTTCTGCCTTCCTCCAGATATCTGTGTCTTCTTTCACACAGCAAACTCAGTGCGAATGTCTCTGTCTTCCAGTTTACACGATGGGAAATAGTTGCCACCAACAATCCAAGTTTACATGACGTAGCAAGAGAGAGACAGAGAGAGTGTGTATGGTTTCTCTTTATCTGTGTTCCAGATTCCCAGGGGAGGGGTTCATGGTCCATCTCGGGTGAGTGTCCCTCTCTTGTAGCAGGATGGTTTAGGTTAGGGTTACAGGTATGGAGAGACTGGGGATGGTGGTCAGATAATCCAACAGGGGCCCACTGCTCTGGTCAGAGGAGGACGAAGACTGGGGTTGATAGAGAGGGGAGCTGAAAGAGCTGGGGCCACAGCTGGCTAACCATTTCCTAACATATTTTCCTTAGACTGTTTTTTTTCATTTCCTTTCCTTTTCTTTTTTTCAAAATGAAGGATATTTCATTTTCATAAATACTTTTTTCCTATGATTCTATTTAATCATCCAAAGTCATGTTGAGGAAGTGATTTCCATCTCCACAAATGCAGAAACTAAGGCTATAAGAAACCCCATTAGATCCAAGGCTCCCTGCCTGGGTGTGAAAGAGTCAAAATAAAACATCAACAGACAGAGGTTCTTGACAGGGATGGTTAAGTTGGACAGCCTGGCTTCTGTGGCCTATTAAAACTTCCAAAATTCTAGGAGTATGGATTCATAGCACAGTAATAACATGTACCTTTATGCAATATCTTTTTTATAAGTACCTTGAAGTACTTTTCATGTATTCCTGTTTGATTTTATACATTACCCTAAAAAGATTTTATGAGATAACACAAACAATATTTTTAAAAAGAAAAAAAATTTGTTTTGATCTAATCTTCCAGAACCACTGCTTTTAATGAAAATATATTACTTTTATATGTTTCTATTATTCGTTCTTTTAAACATCAAAATTTAAAACTGCAATATGTTAGAGATAGCCAGTTTTAAGAACGCCCCTCCCCCAAAATCTGACCATTTCTGTTGATTGAGGCACTGAGTTTTCTTCTTACTTTTCTTCCTGCAAGGATTAGGTTGAGGTCAGATTCTAGATGTTGTTCTTTGGGGATTTTTTTTCTACCATTTACATTGCAATTTCCATTTTGTTCCCACGGAATTCTTCTTTCCTGTTTTCTCATATTTCTTGAAGTCTTAGCTCTTATAAAATTCATACTGTTTTTCAGTGTGCCTCGAGAGCAGTTTTTTCTTTTTCTAGAGACAGTGTCTCACTCTGTTGTCACAGGTTAGAATGCCACAGAGTCAGCCTAGCTCATAGCAACTTCAACCTCAAACTCACGGGTTCAAGTGATCCTCTTGCCCCAGCCTCCCAGTTAGCTGGGAATATAGGCGCCTAGCCCTGGGCTAGTTTTATTTTTTCTGTTTTCTTAGAGACAGGGTCTTGCTTTTGCTGGTCTTGAACTCCTGAGCTCAGGAGATCTGCCCCACTTAGCCTCCCAGAGTGCTGGGAATACAAGTGTGAGCCACTGCACCCACCCCATGAATATAGTTTTTAAGCACAACTCAGAGTCTCCATTTTATTGGCCCTTTTTCTGTTTCTGTGTCTTGACTTCTCTGTGATCCGCAGATTAGGCCTCAAATAGTCTGCTTAGAAAAACAAATTAACTGAGGGACACAAAAGACAAAAGATATTATTGTCTTCATTTCTTGACAAAGAAGTGATGGAGAGAGAAAGGCCAAGCCACTTGCCCACATTGGTTACTATTACATGGTAAGACAAACCACCCTGTCTTAAGTGCCCTCCCTGCCAGACTAGTACGTCTGCAAGCTCCGTCTGCAAGTGCCCTACATAGGTGTGATATTTTTTACCTTTTAGACTATATTTTTACTGTACAAAAGTATGCATCCCTAGGTGATTTCTCAGAAGATATCCCAGTTGTTAAGCAACACACGATTGTAATTATTATTATTATTATTTTTTATTGTCGTTATTATTAAATCATAGCTGTGTACAATAGTGCAATCAAGGGGTACAATGTGCTGGTTTCATATACAATCTGAACTATTTTCATCAAACTGATTAACCTAGCCTTCCTGGCATTTTCTCAGTTATTATATGAAGACATTTGTATTCTGCATTTAGTAAGGTTCGCCTGTACCCATGATTGTAATTAAATTCGAGACTCCTTTGAAGTTTTTTTGTGTCCTGCACATTTTGAAATCTCAGGCATCATTGGCTTTTCCCTTTGGCCCAGTTACAGAGGCTTTAAATTAGAAGATGCTTTTGCTTTGCCCTTCCTAATCAGGGAGGAAGGTGAGTCTGCTCCTGAGATAGACTGAGGAAGAAGCTGGGACCTGAGGTCCAAAACCCCCATCTGACTCTGCAGGAATCATTTCCCTTGCAGTTTCTCTTCCCCCTGCATTTGGTCTGCTAGAGAGATTCACATTCCTTATATTAACCTTACTTTGATTCCAGTTTTGCTAAAAATACTCTGGCTTTATTTTGCTAACACATCATTTGGACTTCTTCCTCCCAACACTCACTCCTGACTCATTTTATAGAACTTGTTTAGTTACTTGACAATAAAATATGCCATTCCCAGTCATGCTGTTTTTGTTCCTTGAGATTTCGGACAGTATCGGAAGACTCAGTTTACCCATCATGAAAGTGCTAAAAAATAGAAGTCACATAAAAAGATCAAGCTAAGTAGCCAGATACAATTTATCATTTTAAAATCCATTCATCAATAAATTGTGGATCCAATTTTCCCATAGTTTATGTTCTAGAAGAGTCAGGCAATTAAATGCATTTAATCATATCTCATAATAACTACCTCCCCCCAAATATTCTTACTCTTGGTAGATTATCTTCCGATCTTAGAAGAGACGGCTCTTAGAACAAACTTTAACTGGTTTACTATCAAATGTATTAAGTAGGAAATAAATGTTTTGCTTTATATGAGAAAACACTCAAAAAGCTTCAAGGAGACCAAGAAGGGCCTCCTAAAACTCAGATACTGTCAGAGACACTTGAGAGCAGGTTGAACTACCCCCAAATGTAATTAATTCCACAAATATTTGAACAAAGAGGGTGGAAAAGAGCAATTATGGAGTCAAATCTTCCGGGTCCATCTTTTCCACTGCCTGCTGAGCCTTCGACCTATTTCCTACTACTCCAGGTCCCACTTTAGTGTCACTTTCTCCTGGCAAGCTTCTGATCTTCTCCCCCTGGTATGTAGTAGCATCCTTCACAGCACTGACCTTGACCTTGCTGTATTGTACCTGGTAACTCTACCATCTTCCGCACTGTACTGTGAGCTCTCATGGGCAGGGACCTCTTAGCACAGACCCTGACATGTGATATCCTCTCAACACATTCTTGAGGTATAAAGAAATGGGTGGTGGAAATTTGTTGAGCTATTGAGGCTTTCAAAGGCCCAAACCCTAATTATGTTCTATGTTCTGTGGCTATAGGAGAAGCTGGAGGTGGTGCTTCTAAAGGAAATGGGAAGAGAGAAAGGATTCCCTTCAAGATAAAAAGAAAAGAGAGGTGTGAAGTCGACAGCCTTATCAGTACTCGGCCTGTGCTAGGCAGGCCACGGGAGCCACAGAGCAATGTACTGACCTGACACACAGCCCAGGACGGTGATGTGGTCCAGGGAATCTTCTAAATCTGGATGCTGCCTGAGACACTAGGACTCAACCATCTTGCAAGAGGTGCAGGGAAAGCCATGAGACTGCAGCTGAGTTTCTTCTTACCTGGTAGGATGAGGTTTGGAATAGAAATTAATGTAAATGATATTTCTTGTGTGCCTACATTTAGAAACTTATTTATTTAAATGAGAAACACATAGGGAGTGTTTTCACCATGAAAAAAAATCAAAGTCCGTTAATTCCACCATAAGAAAAGAAACCCAAATCACAAGTTAATTACAGTGTGAATCTGTTTCAATGACTAATTTGTGAGAATTGAAGGAAAATTTAGAAGTAATCAGCATCGAATTACATTAAGATGGTCAATGAGATCATCTTGAGGAGGTAGGAGGTGCAAAGTTATTTCCATGACTAGATCATAAATACTGGAATGGGGAAATTATTGAGAAAACGAAGGCCTTTCTTTGGAAATGCTTTAGAACAGGAAAGATAGATTAATTCTGTCTAGCAAGGAGCCTGGGGCATGCCATTAGAAAGTCCTTATTTACACGGTGCCTAATTTACAAGGTAAGGAACCGAACGAAATAAGAGGATAGATACACATACAATTCTCAAGGCTTTGGAGGAATAATAAAGGGTAGGAATTTTTGTATTTTTAGGTGGTGGAAAAAATGCCCAAAGCATTAAGGTTGCATATGTAGAAGCATAGCTTCAAAGAATATTTTAGAAAATTAGTTCATTTTGGGATAGCTTAATGGAAGGAAAATGCAAAAAGTATGAAATTATAGTTTAATCATAGCTCGTTATGGTCTAATTGCACATCAATACTCATGAAAAAGAAACACGTAGGAAGGAATATTGGTAAAAAGACTTTTATAATACGTAATTTTGAACTATATATCATAATTCCTTCATTCTTTCAACTATAGGATATGTTTTGCATATTATAGGCATTCAATTAGTATTAGCAGAATGAATGAGATATATTAATAGCATAGAATGATCTAGGGCAGCGGTTCTCAACCTGTGGTGGGTCATGACCTATAGGAACTGTATTAAAGGGCCGCGGCATTAGGAAGGTTGAGAACCACTGTTGTAGGGGTATGTAAACAGTGTGAGTTCCTTTTGTCAAAGATGGAGGGCTTCCACGCCCGATTTGTCTACCTGTGTGCCCACCTCCATGCTCTTCCCCAGAACAATAGCTAATTTTTTGGATGGTGTTTACAGCAGGTGAAGCCATATGCCCTGGGAGATCTGATTATCTACGCTGCTAGTAGGCTACCTTGACTGAACCTTGACAGAAGGACTATGAAAGGATCTTATTTATTTATTTATTTTTTTGAGACAGAGCCTCAAGCTGTGGCCCTGGGTAGAGTGTGCCACAGATCACAGCTCACAGCAACCTCCAGCTCTTGGGCTTAAGCGATTCTCTTGCCTCAGCCTCCCGAGTAGCTGGGACTACAGGCGCCCGCCACAAAACCTGGCTATTGTTTGGTTGTAGTTGTCATTGTTGTTGGAACCCGCCAGCTCTGGTGTATGTGGCTGGAGCCTTAGCCGCTTGAACTACAGGCGCCGAACCAATGAAAGGAGCTTAAACATAAGAAAAGACACACAAGTTTACCAGTAAGAAGAAAGAAAAGCAAAACCAAATGTACTGACACATCATTTTTTAACCTATCAGAATGGCAAAAAAACCTAAAAGTGAGACAAGCTACTCTACGGTGAGACAGTGGGGGATTCCCATGTTGCTGGTGTGAAGTGTAAATTGCAACCACCCCATGGAAAGCAATTTTGCAATGTCTATCAAAATTATAAATACACAACTTTTTTTTTTGAGGCAGAGTCTCACTCTTGCCCCAGGTTGAGAACTGTGGCAACCTCAATTTCCTAGGCTCAGGTAATTTACCTGCCTTAGCCTCCAGTGTAGCTGGGATTATAGGCTCGTGCCACCATGGCTAATTTTTCTATTTTTGGTAGAGACGGGGTCTCACTCATGCTCAGGCTGGTCTCAAACTCTTGACCCACAGTGATCCTCCAGCCTCAGCCTCCCAGAGTGCTAGGATTAGAGTTGTGCACCAATGTGCCTGTTCTAATGCATGTTTTGACCCTGTAGTTCTACTTGTAGGAGTTTATCCTACAGTTTTGTTCATAAATGTATGAAATGACATGAACAGGGTTGTTCATAGATGCATTGAGTGTTAAGACCAGATAAAAAACAATTTTAATGTCCCTTAGTAAATTGTGGTACATCCATATATAATGGAATACCATAGAGATGTGTGTGTGTGTGTTTGTGTGTGTGTGTGTGTGTGAAAGAGAGAGAGAGAGAAAGGTCTTTTTTTTTTCCTTAGAGATGGGGTCTCACTATGTTGCCCAGGTTGGAGTGCAGTGGCTATTCACAGGTGCGATCCCACTACTGATCAGCACGGGAGTTTTGACCTGCTCCGTTTCCAATCTAGGCCGGTTCACCCCTCCTTAAGCAACGGGGTGGCCCCCCACTCCCGGGAGGTCACCATATTGATTCCAAACTTAGTGTGGAATCCTGATTGGCCTAGCACACTACAGCCCAAAACTTCTGGATGCAAGTGATTCTCCTGTCTCAGCCTGCCGAGTAGCTGGGAGTACAGGCGCATGCTACCTCATCCGGTGAGAAATAGGTCTTTAAGTCTTGATATGAAATTATTCCCAAGAGTTTCCTAGAAAAAAATAGTACAATACTTTATTTTTGCTGTTAAAATAAAAAAACAGAAGGAGGGAAAAACCGCATCTCTGGTTTGCCTTGAATTCTCTAAGAAGATAAAGAAGAAACCATTCGCAGTAGTGACCTGTTTGCGGGTGGAGGCAGGATGAATGTAACAAGGGTATGAAGGGGGAGGAGGGTTTTTCATGAACTGCCTTTTAATAGAGTGTGATTGGAATTATGTAATGTATTATCTTTTGAAAAATTAAAAGGAGAATGATGTCAAGACTCACCATGTCCTCACTCTCCATCTGTACTCACTCCCTCTTGCTGGGGGTTCTTGCATCTTGGGGTCATCCAGAGAATGGTGGGATCCCACCGTTTGGATTTAGGTTCTGAGCTAAGCCTCTGCTCCAGCCTGGGCCCCCCTAGAGCGAGGGATGATGATGTCCTGGGTCGGTGATTCTCGGTCTGGTTACACGCCGGCATCTCCCTCAGAGCTTTCAAAGATCCTGATGCCCAAGCTGGGATCTAGACCAAGACATCAAGACGTCATGATCTCTAGAGAGAAGGACCCAGCCATCAGTGTGGTTTTCATCTCCCCAGGTGATTCCAAACCCAAGTTTGAGAACCAGTGGCCTGTATAAAACAAGAACTTGTCATTTCACATACAACTCTCACCCCTGCCTCTCCCTCTGGGACTTCACAGGGACATGGAGTGATCAGCAAGTTGGTGTTCAGGCATTTCTTTTTTTTTCCTCCACCATCAACATCCATTTATTACAGAACAAAGCACACAAACAGAAGAATACATCTCAAAGAGCGAGACGTGTCGTCCTGAGTGGAGAAGCAACTCTGTTCAGGCATTTCTAACTCTGTCACTTTAGTGACTGAACACGACGTAATCTGCTTGATTCATCAATAACTGGGACTTGTTAGTGAAAAAACACCTGACAAAATATGAGAGTTCTCCAGTTAGAACCAGTTTGATAAATCAGAGATTAATAGCAGACACACACGTTTTGTGAATTTAGAAATTCCTTATTAAAAAATTTGCACGGTGCT
The DNA here is from genome assembly GCA_963574655.1 of Perodicticus potto. Lineage (NCBI taxonomy): Eukaryota > Metazoa > Chordata > Mammalia > Primates > Lorisidae > Perodicticus > Perodicticus potto. The sequence goes on from CAUYRH010074043.1 coordinate 18,047, forward strand.
TATTAGAGTATATGATGAGGATTCTTTTCATCTAGAGTAAGAAATCCATACTTGCTATAACAATTAATCAGGTTGTAATAGGGGTAATCCTAGTAATTTTTCTGGTGTTTAAATTTTTTTTTTTTTTTTTTTTGAGACATAGTCTCTATTGCTCAGGCTAGAGTGCCATGTGCCAGCCTCTCGCTCACAGCAACCTCAAACTCCCGGACTCAGCCAATCCTCTTGCCTCAGCCTCCCGAGTAGCTGGGACAACAGGCGCCGGCCACAATGCCCGGCTCTATTTAGAGGCTCAGGCAATCCACCCACCTCCGCTTCCCAAGTGGTAGGGTTAGAGGTGTGAGCCACCCTGCCCAGTCGGTCAACACACAGGAATGGAATTGTTAGGTCTTACAGAGGGTGTATGTTTAAGTTCACAGGAAACCGTCAGCTCTTTCCCCAAAGTGGTCCTACCATTTTACGTGTTCACAGGCGATGTGTGAGTTTCAGTTTCTTCACTGCTTCTCCAAACTCTGGCATGGGTAGTCTTTTTAATTTTAGCAATCTCTGGCGGATGTGCAGTGGTATCTCATGGTGATACTGTCCTTCTGATTGGTAATAGCTCTTTAATCACTTACTATTCATACATCGTCTTCTGTAAAGTGTTCGAATACTTTGTCCATTTTAATTTTTGTTTATTTATTTGCTATTTCTGAATTTCTCTTTCTTTCTTTTTTTTTTTAATTATTGTCTTCACCGGCTGGGCAGCCTACAAGAGCAGGATGAAGCGGGAGGAGTAGGCGCCCCGAAGCCAGGCCTGCCGTGCTTCCCAGCCTTGTAGGTGACGGAGACCTCCCCTCGGTAGCGACCGATCATCTCGGGCTCGATTTCCAACTTGGGTTAGGGTCTTGCCATTGCAGACGCCCACCGTGCTGCCCACCATTTCCGGGAGGCTGGTTGTGTCCCGCAGGTGACACAATCTACGGCCCTGGGTAGAGTGCCGTGGCCTCGTAGCTCACAGCAACCTCAAACTGCTGGGCTCAAGCGCTCCTCTTGCCTCACCCCCACCCGTGTAGCTGGGACTACAGGCGCCGGCCGCATCGCCCAGCTACTTTCAGAGATGGAGTCTCCCTCCTGGTCGGGTGTCCTCGCCACCTCTGGCTTCTCCGGGGGCGGCGCCACCCTCTTGGCTCTGCTAGCTCTGCTTCCGGGACAGGCGTCCAGCCGGCTGCGCGCTGGGGACACAGCTGCTCGTAGGACGTGCCCAGCCGGTGCGGGTCCACGCCAAGGTAGGTGCACTTGCAAAGGTCCGCTTTTTTTTTTTGAGAAGGAGTCTCACTACGTCTCTCTGGGTAGAGTGCGGTGGTGTCACAACTCACAGCAAGCTCAGGATCTTGGGGTTGATTCTCCTGCCTCCGCCTCCCGAGTAGCTGAATTACGGGCGCCCACCACAACGCCCGGCTATTTTTTGGTTGCAGGGCCAGGCTCGAACCTGCCAGTCTCGGGGTCTGTGGCTGGCGCCCTGCTCCCTGGGCCGCGGCGCTGAGCCAAGGTCTGCTGCTGCTTTTGCTGGATTTCAGCCATCTTGTCGGCTTCCCAGAAAAGACCGCCCCTGCTTGCCTCTCTTTCTGAATTTTAATGTGCATAAAATGCCAGGCCCACCCAGGAAACCCCCCAAACCTACCCCTTCCCTGGCCTGAGAAGAAAGGGGTGCTGAGCTGGCAGGAGCCAAGGGCAGGAATTTTTGTCCCTTTTCTTTTTTTTTGAGATAGATTCTCAAGCTGCCGCCCTGAGTAGAGCGCTGTGCTCTCATAACTCACAACCTCAAACTCCTGGGCTCAAGTGATCCCCTGGCCTCAGCCGCCCTACCTGTGTAGCTGGGACTACAGGCTGGCCCCATCGCCCAGCTATTTTTAGAGATGGAGTCTCCCTTTTGCTGGGGCTGGTCTTAAACCCACCCTCCTCAGCCTCCCAGGATGCTAGGATTACAGGCCTGAGCCACTACCCCTGACCAGTTGTTAATACATTTTATTTATTTATTTGAGACAGAGTCTCACTATGTCACCCTCAGTGGAATGCTGTGGCATCACAGCTCACAGCAACCTCTAACTCTTGGGCTTAGATAATTCTCTTGCCTCAGCCTCCCAAGTAGCTGGGACTACAGGCACCTGCCACAACGCCCGGCTATTTATTTGTTGCAGTTGTCATTGTTTAGCTGGTGTGGGCAGGGTCTGAACCCACTTGCTTCGGTATACACCGCCAGCGTCCTAACCACTGAGCTACAGGCACTGAACCTGTTAATATATTTTAAAAAGTTTTATTATCTTAATTTACGGGGCAATCCTGAAGAACTTCTGATAAGGTACAAATATCTAACTCTACTTTAAAGCATTTCTAGGAAAGGAAAAATTTATTTCATTCTGTTTTGGTATTGTGAAACTTGTACTGTAAGAACTTACTTACTCCAAATAATTATCTTTTAAGGTCATTTTTCTTGGCTTCATTTCAGTTACTAAGGTAATACAAAAATATTTAGAGATAATTTGTGATTAGGCATTGTAAACTTATTATGTTTGAATATATAGTAGGGATTTTCATCTGTTAAAAGATAAAAAATTATTTCATAAATGATATGCCCTTATTTTCTCTTTCCCAATAATCTCAATCAATATGATAAGGATGAAAAAGAGGACTTCAACTAAGTACTAGTTCATTTGCTACATTTTCCCACCTTTAATCTCTTTATTAATGAGCTAAAAGAAAAACAGCTTCTTTTGCTGGGAAAAAGATAATGGTTGCATTTAGGATCACTTTCTTTTCTAAGTTTAAGAGTTTTATTTAAGGAGTCTGGATCTCATATAATAGGATAAAAGAAGCTGCTAAAGCCCACGCTATAAAAAAATTTTTTTTCTCCACAATGTTGATGGTAGTTTGGGGGTTGGGGTTACAAAGGCTGGTTGCCCTTACCTAAAATATGTTGAGCAAGACTCTAACCTGAAAACAGGAGCTAAGTGTGAAGATGCAAGTGTCCATGTTGGCCAGCTGTCCCTCACCCAGTCCAGGTAGGGACAAGTGGGAGATTTTCTTGAACTTATCCTTTGATCCTTCAGCACAATTGTTGGAGGGTGAGAAAGAGCATCTGTCTTTATATTTGCCTTAAAATCTATGAAGGTCGAATTTGAAAAAAAAGGCTTAATTACATAAATACACATGGAACTCTTACTATAGATGCTCAGCTGTATTTTTGCATTAGTCATCATACTTGAGATCAACAGCCCAAGGAGATTTGCTATTTTGATTATGGACATGCAGATGTGTATGTGATTGTGGGTGTGTATACTGCAGAACCTTTGTGAGTTGACCACCTAAGGGACTGTAACACAATGATCAACATACGGAGGTGGTCAACACAGGGGCCTAGGCCTGACATGTACATGTGGTTTGTGCCCCATCTGTGAAAATTAGGTCAACTTGAAGTGGTTAGTGTAGGGAGGTAGTCAACTATGAAGGTTCTACTGTATTTATTTTTTGAACTCAGATTTCTACTTCAACTCTCAATGCATTTGTATTTTAAAAATGTTTTTAATTGTGGTAAAAAACACAACATAAATTTATCATTTTAGCCATTTTTAAGTGTATGGTTCAGTACTGCTTATTCATATTGTTGTGCAAAAGAGCTCCAGAAATTTTTCATTTCGCAGAATTGGAACTTGGTATCCATTGAATACCTCCACAATTCTCTCTTTCTCTCACTTCTTTGTTTCTGTGAATTTGAGTGCTTTAGCTATATAAGTGGCATCACGTAGTATTTGTCTTTCTCTGATTACCTTATTTCACTTACTATGCACTGATATTCCACAGTGTGTATACACCATGTTGTGTTTATCCATTCATCTTTTCATGGACATTGGGTTGTCTCCACCTCCTGGGTATCATAAATAATGTTCCTAGGAAAATAAGTGTACAAACATGTCTTCAAGACCCGGCTTTCAATTTTTTAAAGACATATGCCCAGAAGTGGATTTGCTGTATCAGTAAGTCAGTTTTTAATTTTTTCAGGAATCACCATTTTATAATCCCACAAATAATGCACAAGGGTTCTAATTTATTCACATCTTTGCCCATACTTGATTTGTTTTTTTTTTTTTTTATAATCTTAGCCATCCTAATGGGCATGAGATGCTCAATACATTTTTGAAAAATGAAAATACTTTAAACCATCAACAATGATATACTTTCTTTTTGTGTATTATTTCATTCTTTAAGAATCCAAAGGCAAGACCACTGGCCAGATTCAAAATGATGCAGTCTAGGACCTTCTGGTTTCCTCTTAAATTTAAATTTCTCCTTTTACTTTATGACCCCAAGTCCTTATTTTTAATTCTACTCTATTTTCTATCTAGAAATAAGTATGTGTGTATACTTTTCTCCAGCTGTCTTAGATTTATGGTTACTGAGACATGACATGGCGTAATGGCTGAGTAAGCCCACTGAAATACCTCAGTTTGAATCTCCTTTTCCAAGTCTCAAACCCACTATATCTTCTCTTCAACCACAAACCACACCCATTGTTTCTTGTTAGGTCTGAGGCCTATCTGGCCCTCAGGCATTAAAAAGAAAATTGTTGGTATGTCGTATTCAAAAAGCACCTCTTGCTTGGCCTGTGGCTCATGCCTGTAATCCCAGTTGAGATAGAGTTTGAGACCAGCCTGGGCAACATAGTGAGACCCTGCCTCCAAACAAACAAAACACCATAAGGCACCTCTTTGCTCCTCTCCAGAAACTACTTACACCTTTACTTCCAAGGCACCAAGTTCTTATCTTAACCCACCCCTCCACAGTGATCCCACCTCCTATTCAACTGAGTTCCCTTGTGGCTTTTCTGGTGAAACCTGCCCTTTTGGCTTGAGGTCAGTGACTTCTTGAAGGGCACAAGCTTACCAGGGTTCTGAGCCAGAGACCTTCAGAGGCGGGACACCCTCTAGCCTGGGGGTCTGGCAGACTGTCACTTGCTGCTGCCCAGGCTTAGAAAAAAGAGCAAGAAGAGAGGCCAGGAAGGAGATTGCAGAAGGAAACATGGCAGCTGGTGGGTTGGGACAATGACTGTCCCATTATATCCCTGCCTCCTTGGACCTCGCCTCATCAAGTTCCAGAAACCTCGAAGGAGGTCAAGCATCTGCAAACCACTGCTAACCTTTTCCACGCCATTCCTCCTGGGGCCCCGTTCCTGTGCCCAGCGGGAGGGCAGGCGGGCGGGGGGTGCGGATTGGCGTGGGATTCACTCTGGTGGAGGACGCTGGGTCGTGACGTGGGCGGAGTGGCAACCGTTCCTCCGAGATTAAGTCCCGCACAGCCCAGGGAGGTGCCGGAAGCCCGCGCTTGTGGCTCCGGGGGAGGGGAGAGCTTCACGGGTCCCCGCACAACGCCGCTGTCCGCACGACGCCGTAGATTAAATAGCCCCATGCAGGGCCTCAAAAAGCGACAGGCAGAGTCCGAGCCACTGATCATCAGCCAGCAGCTCCGGGTTTCGCCCGTGCACCCATCGCCCGCCCTCCTCGTTTCGCTTTTCAGCACTGCTGCAGGTTTTGCTTGTCCCTGGTGGCGCTTCCCGCGCTCTGTGCGGTGGCGCAGCGCGAAGCCCAGCTCGGTCCGCACGCCCAAGTAAGGCACCGGTACCGGGCGGCGTGTCCGGCCGAGGAGGCCGCCCCTTTGCACACCTGCCCCCGGGGCTGGGCGGAGCGGGGCGGGGCGCGCCGGCGCGCAGGTCGCGGGTGCGGACGCTGGAGGGGGCTGTGGTTCTCCGGCTGTCCCCGCGGCTCCGGCGGCGCGGCGCCCAGCCTCCCCCATCCGAGGGGCCGGCCCAGGCCTGGGAGGGGCGGCGGCCGCCTGCACTTCCCGCTCGCGGGCTTCGGAGGCTCAGGTCCGGGGCTGCGGTGGCTGCGGGCGCTCGGCCTGGACGCGGGGCGGGGACGCGGCCGCCGCCCGCTTTGCGCTGCTCCTCCCCGCGCGAGTGGCGCTAGCCGCGGCGTCGAGGCGGCCATGGCGACCCGGAGCCCGCTCCCCACCCACCCCGCCTGCTCCGCCCTCCCCTCCGCTCCGCGCCACCTTTGATGGCTCGGACCTCGGCCGGCCACCGCCAGCCCCGCTCGCGCGCCCGCGCCGCTGCCGCTGCCGCCCGCGGGTATTAATAGCCAGCGCCGCAGGCGCAGCCGGAGCCGCCGCGCCCTCGGCAGCCGCGGGCTCGGGAGCTGCGGAGCCCGGAGCCCGGGACTGGGAGCCGCCGGCGCCGTGGAGGTAGGAGGCGCGCAGCGAACAATGAGCGCGGCGGGAGGGCGGGGGCCGGCGTAGTCCCGGCCGCCCGCGGCAACTTGTGCGAGTCGGCTCCCGGGGCTCGGGCGGGGTGGGTGCGTGGCCCACCGGTGGGTCCCGCCCGGAGGAGGCGGGCCGGGCCGGGCCCGGGCAGTCCGGGCAACAATGGCCCGAGCTTGGGGGCCTCCGGGCTCCGCGCCGCCCTTGGCACCCTTCTCCCTTCACCCCTGCGGACCTCGGGCTGCGGGACTCGGTGTCAGTCCCCTCTTGCCTCCCCCACCCTCAGCGCTCTTCCCCCGCTTCCTCCCGTCCCACCCTGCGGGGTGACATGCCGGACGCTGCTTCCGGACCTTGGGACGCAATCTCGGCCCCTGAGGCCAGTTGCGGGCCAGGGAAGTGGCCGCTGGCGTGGATGCCCCCGCGGCACCGAATGGTTGCAGCTCGCCCACGCGCCGCGCGAGGTTCCCGGTGGGTGACAAAGAACACACCCTCCGCCCGAGTTAAATTTTGTCTCTCTTTACTGCTTGCTTTAATGGAAGGCAAAGTTTGAGTGGTTTTCTTTTTTAAAGTAAAGGATTTCTTTTGTGGTTAGCATTTCAAAACAACTTCTGATTGTGGTTTTACGATTTAAGTTCCGGAAACTTTAGCTACGCGATTCGGCCGGACCCATGAGTGTGTGTGCGTGTGTGTATGGGAAACACATGAGTTCTCAGTGAGCAGTCTGGATTTCGTCCCTGGCAGTTGGGGATGTTGGGGTTTGAGTCGGGTCCCCCAGACGGGAGAGGGCTGAGGCTCACAAAGAGTCGAGGACCCTGCTCTCGGATCAGCCGGTTCAGTTGTGCAGGAGATGGCGTTTCATCTGGAACAGTTGAGCAGTCTCAGCCTGCCTCTCCTCTCCGCGGTGGGGGGTACCGATGGCCTCTGGCAGTTTCTTCTTCTGGTTGTCAAGGCCATTCTCCTTGTCATTGTCCAGGTTTGACTTGCTCCGTGCTGGCTCCTGCCACTGTACCCCTAGGCCCCCCCTCCATCCGGCAGGCTGCATCTTCTGAGCCAAACCTTGGCCTAGCACTGGGTGATGCTTAATGTGCCTTGCACGTGGTGACTTGCCAGCCTATTCAGAACATCCACTGTCTTGCTTTTTCTTACTCAGTCTGAACTAGGAGAGAAAAAAGAAAGATCTTTTTGGTCCTGAAAGCTTAAGGGAGAGTTGCGTGAAAATTTGTTTTCCTTGTTAGGATGAGGCAGGGCCCTGGTGAAGTCGCCCTACCTTTGGCTTTCTTCCTTCATTCCACAGCGTCCTGCTGTGGGTTCACCCTCAGTCTTTCTGATGGGTTGGCGTCCAGGATATGACAGTTTCTGACAATGAGCTTCATATGTGGGTACAGCTACCACATGGCTCACTTTATATTCCTGCAGCATCGTTCTGCAGCAAGGCATCAATATTGGAGTTACTCCAAGCACAACGAAACGTTTGTGTTTTTAGAATGTCTGGCTAATAGATCTGCTTCTGGGTAAAATAAATAGAAGCATTATTGGGCATTGTCTGGTTTACTGAGGAAATTGTTGTTGGAGATAGTGAGTAGGTACTGCCCTAGCCTGATGCCGCCCAGAATCTCTTACTTGTTTCTTTATGTGCGTGAGGAACTAGAATACTTGCTGATGAGGTTAGCCATGCCCCATGTGGGCATAGATTCTATGGGGTACCCCTCTGTGAGTTGGGGTGTGATGTTTCATTTAGAAGTTCTGTCCTTGGGGGAATCCTTTTGAAGTCAGGTTTATTAAAACTCACTTTTCTTCCTGGAATTGATATAGAGATGGATTTATTCTTTGGGTCATTAATGGAATATTACTGTTATTGTGTGGCCATACTTACCAAAGAAGATTTTAAAATAATTGTCTTAGACAAATTTCTCACTGGGTTATTGCAGTTATCTTCAAATTATCCTGAGACTACAAGGAACCTGAAGGTTGTTGTTTGCTTTTCATTCAAGAAACTGTTCAAGGAAATGATTTTTTAAATGATAGAGATTAAATATAGTATTGAAAAGGTTAGTTTTTTAAAAAGTGGAGCCCATACTCCAAACAGGTAGGAGTTTAACTCATTTGGAAAATGATATCTGTTTAGGAGGCTCAGAGGATGCTTGTGATAAACGTCCAAAAAACAACTTTTTCCACCCTGGAGGAGGTTAGAGAACACTAGAGAAAAGACAAAATCCTGTTTTTTCCATGCTTAAGCGCTCAGAAGAAATGGTGTTTGTGATTTTCCCAGAGGATAAGGGAAATTTTATGGACTTGTAGGTACTGTACTTGCCTAATGTTTGATAGCATGGTGAACTGGGCATTTTAAACAAACCCTTTGTAACTTGCCTGCTTATTACAGAGAACTGCTTCATATTTTTGAGCAATGCATTTTCCTCACCCATTGAAGATAGTACAGAGAAAAGGCACCCATGTAATCCTGTAATGCAGTTGCTGGAGTCCCCTGCGTGGGGGGTACAGGTATTCCTTGTATTTGTTACCATTTGCCTGGGAGAAGCGGGAGTGGGGTTTTAGCTTCTTGTGGCTCTCCTATTGTTTGGTGCTTTTCATTGAAAGGAGGGCTTTACCGGCCTGGATACTGAAGGGGAAGCTGTGGATGGACTCCTTTTCTGGCTTTTTAGCGGTCAGAGTTTGTACAGGGGCGGTACTTGATCACAGCCCTCTTACTCTCTGTTGCTGCGTGGTGACGTAGGCTTGCTTGGTACCTCCTTAACCACATCCATGTGGCCTGGAAAATCTAAGCCAAATGGTTTCCATTCAGGTTACTTGAAATAGTGATTTGTCCAGTCCCTTTATACCAAATGCAGCCTTTGTTTTTAATCAAGAAACCCCCTGAAAATGTTTATTTAAGATTGGAAAAACTGACCTTTTGTAGAATGCTTTTGCTTTGGTTTGAGTTAGTTAAAAACATTTTGCCAAGTGGATACTTGGAGCAAAAGTGAACAGTTAAAACATTATTAAAATATGGTGCTCTAAGCTTTTGATATTAATCCAGTGTGACCAAAACTGAGCGCATGCTCAGTGAGGCCTATAAACTTTTAACTCAGAATTATAGTTTTCTTATTTTAATGTGGGATGAAAATTATAGACAGACTTTAAGATTTGCAGTTAATGTGGGAATTCGTCATTTACACCGAATTAATATCATGTACAAAACTGTCAAATTTGTGCATATGTTAAAAAAATAGTCTTCAGGCAAAAGAGATTTCCTTTAGTTCTCTGTTACGGTAATACTCCTTACCATAAGGGTAACCTCACTTTACATACTGACTTTTTTGGTCTGAGTATCAATTATAAGGGAAGACTTATACATCCAAGATTATGATGACTTCCAGGTTTTGTCATCACCCTGTTCATTCAGGGTGTAGTACTGTGCCTGGACCATAACAAACTCTTTGTAGGTTCTCGCTGAGTGAATAAGCAAACCCAGCTTTCACTGTCCTTTTGAATTAGTCTGTGGAATTTTTAAGGGAACCCTGATATCAACACTGGTAGGTTGCAGTTCTGGGAATCTGAAAATTTGATATTTAATTTCATTTTTAATTTCAGCAATTTAAGCTAATCCTTAAAGCTGGGTGATTTTGTAAAAAGACAGGCTGATCTTAAAAACAATCAGACAATAAAGGCATGGAAAAGAAAGTAAAACCAAAGCTGAAATCCTGCCATTTATTACTGAGTTCTACCATTGGTGTTTTCATGTCTGTCCTTCTTAACCTTCTCTCAATTTAATGCTGTCATTGCTTCATATAGTTTTTCTCTGTAGGTTTCATGTGTTCATTAATTTTTCTACTTGGAAGGTTGCTTTTGGGATACATTTTCCTTCTTTCTGAGATACATTTTTTAGAAGTTCCATCAGTGAGTATCTGTTGGTAACTTCAGTTTTTTGTGCCTTAATTATCTTTATTCTTGAGTGATAGGTTTATCTAAATATGCAATTCTGTATTCTTAAATTAATCACCTGTCTTCTGGTCCCATTGCTGTTGTTGGCTTGCTATTTGTAAAAAGTCTGTCTTTCTGGCTGCTTTGAAGATACTTTGGTCTGTGGTTTCACCATACTGTTCCTATACTGTTCATTATTCCCCCCCCTTCTGTTCTCCATCTCTTCTGCCCCTTTTCCTTTCTCTTTTCCTCAATATTTTGTCTCCCATCCGCTTATCAGTTTGTTTCTTTCTATTGCTCAGTGATGTTTCAGTGTTTGGAAATGCTGTAATTTACTTATCCGCTCACCTTTGACCATTTAAGTTTTCTGTTTTGGCAAACATGAATAAAACTGTGGAACATCTGTGAACAGGTCTTTGTGTGGAGGTATGTTTCATTCTTCTTCGGGCCTTATTCTAAGTGTATGCTTAACTTTATAATAAACTGTTTATACCATTTTACATTCCCACTAGTGATGTGTGAGACTTCTAGTTACTCTATTGCCAACACTTACAATTGTCAGCCTTTCATTTAAGCCATTCTCATGACTGTGTAGAGCATCTCCTTATGGTTTTATTTTATATTTCTCTAATGACTGATCTCTTTTCATGTGCTCATTAACATTTGTATTTCTTCTTTTGTGAATATGTATTAAATCTTGTCTTTTTAATTTTTTTTGTCTGTTTTAGAGAGTGTTACTGAGTATACTTGACATGCAATAAACCACACATTTTAATGTCATCTTCTGACATTAAGAATTCTTTATATTCTGCATACAAGCCCTTTGTTAGGTCTGTATTTTAACTCAAATGTATTTTTGCCTTTCATTTTTAGTGGTATCTTCAGAAAAACAAAAGTTATTAGGAAAACATTTTACATGATCTGATTGTTAAACTTATTAAAGGTGAAGGAATTTATTCAGTGTTGGGAAGATAACACATTTCTCATGTGTAAGGCACAAGTAAGTCTTGCTCTAATCAGAGATCAGACTTCATTTACTTGAGGGTGATGGAGGAGTTTTGCTTTTTCCTAAAATTGATTTGAAAGGACTTAAATGAAAAATTTGCCTCCTTATTTTGAAAATATGGACAAATAAATGTTTAAGATTATGCTCATAGATTGCTAAATTCTCAAATTGAGTTGTTTTTGTTCTTTGGCACACAGGATTATGGAAAAGAAATGTTTTTGAAATCAGTAAAGAATAGGGTCCCTGGGAAAAAGCAAGATTCTAAAAAGAGGTTAGTATGGCATATACACAGTTTCGAAGTTGTCTTGAATTAAAATTTGTGAAATGACCACGCCGACATTTTAGAGTAAGGAAGTTCCAGGATGGTATTGAAGGTAATAAGAGTTGAGAGTGTAAACAATGAAGCTTGACAGACCTACACTTAAGCATTTTCCTTCCTTGTGATGTTGTAAACGTTATCAGTGCCCTTTCCCTAAAACCTAAAGGGAACATTTAAGAGCATGTTTATCTGCAAGAGGCACAATATCTGATAATTTATGTCATCAAATGTTGAGTTGCTTCAAGTAATAAGAGGGCAGGGCTCGCAGCTCACGTCTCAGCTCACAGTGTCATAAGGACCCTGGTGTTTTCTTTCCTTCCACTCTGCCATCCTTAGCATGTTGCTTTTTGTTCTTGGGCTTGCTGCCTAGTGGTTAATTAGATGGCTGCAGCCTAATTGGTTGTTAGGGCTAATGTCAATTGCATCTCCAAGCTTTACACTCTCACACATTTGTTGTTGGGTCAGTGGCAGTACAGGCTTCTTTAAGTTTCGTTTGTCGTTAAGCACAATCTTTCTCGAAAGCCTCCATTACCTGGGAAGACTTTGAAGAGCATTCTGGGGAATGTTTCTGTGCTCTTAAAGAGACCTAAAGACTAGATGGGACACCTGGAATCACAGCAGCCATGTTGTGACTCAGAGGATGCCAGAGGAGAAAGATGGAACCAGAGTCGTTAAGTGCATTTTGGAATCTTATAGAATCTTCCTGCACCTGGAGCTTAATACTAACTACTAATTTGCCTAGGATACTAAATAATAAATTTGCTTTCTATTCCTGTTTGACTTGGGGTTTTCTGTTATTGCCTTCTAAAGCATCATGACTGACACATTAATTGGAAGACTTTATCTTCCATCTGCCATAATTATAATAATTCTCATTATAAGAAAACTGGCTTCTATCTGTTAGTTATGTGGAAAGTGGCTTAGTGGTGTCAAAACACTGTAAGAGATGATTTCTCTATACGGACTTTAGGCATTTGATAATGTGCATGAATCATGTAACTGAATCTACGTGAATTGTACTTCCTCTTGAGCTAGCCTTGCAGGGCATCTGTTGGGAATGGGCCACTTGGCAGTTTGTATTACAGAACAGACTGCAGAGTATCCTTTCATTCTTTAAGAAAAAATGATGGCGCTGCCAGCCACTTCTTTCAGCATACAGTGGCATTTATCTGCAATTTAATATTAATTAGGAGATCGGTGAAGACATTATTAATTAGGGATTTAATATTTTCCTTTATAATCCCAGAGCCTCTAGTTCTCTGATATCAGATGCTAGAGGAGCCAAGATGCACCCAAATAGAGTGAACTGTGTAAAAACACAGGATTTGGGGAAACCACAGGTGACCTGAATGAGACAAACATGAGTGAATTTGTGAAGAAAAGTTAAATGTTTCAATAATAACCTTAGTATTAATTCAAGTAAATAAATTGAACATAAAACATTCAGACAAAAATATTAGAATATAGATCAAAAGTATTTTTATGTAATTGATCTTTAAAAAGAAATCTGAGTCCTTTTCTCCTTTAGTGCCAAGATGGCTAAGGAGGGTAATTACATTTTCACTATTTTATTTTTAGTTCAGTTTTTGTAAAGGTTTATCAAGTCATCAAATATTTAGTGAAGGTGCATTTTTGGTGTATTGAGGCAAAGTCCTATTATGTTTCACCAACTAGTAGCACAATGGTATCATCATAGCTCACTGCAGCCTCAAATCCTGGGCTCAACCAATTCTCCTGCCTCAGCTTCCCTAGTAGCTGGGATTATGGGCATGCACCACCATGCCTGCCTAAGTTTTTGTAGAGACAGGGTCTCATTCTTGTTCAGGCTAGTCTCGAACTGGCTGAGCTCAAGCAATCCTCCTATCTCGGCCTCCTAGAATGCTAGGATTACAGGTGTGAGCTGTCACGTGTGGCTTGAACATGCATATTGAATATACTAGTTACTGTTGGTGTCTTGAAAATAGGGCCCAATTCCTGTTCTCAGAGACCACAACATCTAGAATAGATGGGAAAAGTAATTATAATCAAAGGTGAAATGTTGCCAGGAGCTGTGGATTACGTCTGGAAGCCTCACATTTTAGGAGGCCAAGGCAGAAAGATCTCTTGGGATCAGCAGACCAGCCTGGGCAATGTAGCGAGACTCTCTACAAAAATATAAAAGTTAGGTACTTGGCTGTAGTTGCAGGTACTTGGGAGGGTGAAGCAGAATGATCACTGGAACTCAGGAGTTTGAGGCTATAGCGGGTTATGATGGTGCCAGTGTACTGTAGCCTGGACAACAGAGCAAGACCCCATTTCTAGAATAAAAGGGTGAAATGTGATAGTCATTTGCAAAAGGTACTAGTAATGATAGAAGCATGTAGGATAGTAGACGTTGGATTCTGTTAGAAGTTAGAAGAAATGGCATTTGAGTTGAGCCTTGAAAAATGAAGCATGTTTGTTTACTTGTTTTAGTGCTTTGTAGCGTGTTTGTTGTAACAGAATTAGAAAAAATTCAAGTATAAAAGAGAAAGTGAAAATTCCTTATAATCTTGTCATTCAAAGATTGTGAAAATTAAGATTTGTTTTTTTTTCTATTCAATTTTTTCCCCACATATACAATGTGTGTATATGTGTGTATATATATATATATATATATAAAATTATTTTTTTTGAGACAGAGTCTCACTATGTCACCCTCAGTAGAGTGTTGCGGTGTTACAGCTCACAGCAACCTCAAACTCTTGGGCTTAAGCGATTCTCTTGCCTCAGCTTCCCAAGTAGTTGGGACTACAGGCACCTGACACAATGCCTGGCTATTTTTTTTTTTTTTTTTGGTTGCAGTTGTCATTGTTTAGCAGGCCCGGGCCGGGCTCAAACCCTCCAGCCCTGGTGTATGTGGCCGGCGCCCTACTCACTGAGCTATGGGTGCCAAGCCATATGCAACATATATTTAAAATAGAAATTAGAGGCCAGGTGTAGTGGCTCACATCTGCAATCTTAGCACTCTGGGAGGCTGAGGTGGGAGAATCTCTTGCGTGCAGGAATTTGGGACTAACCTTAACAAGAGTGAGACCCTATCTCTACTAAAAAAAAGAAAAGAAAAGAAAGAAATGGCTGGGTGAGGTGGTGGACACCTGTAGTCCCAGCTACTCAGGAGACTGAGGCAGGAGTGTCACTTGAATACAGGAGTTTGAGTGCCGTGAACTTGGCTGATGCCATGGCGCTCTAGCGTGGGCAGCAGGCTAGTGTTGAGGCTAGCTAGTAAGAATCTCTCTGAAAAAAAAATGGCAGAAAGATGCAGGTACATTTTGAAGCCACTTTTTTCTTTTCTTTCTTTCTTTCTTTTTTTTTTTTTTTT
>CAUYRH010074046.1:0-18837 GCA_963574655.1 Perodicticus potto
CTCACAAAGTAATGAGAAAGTCTCTTGAATGTTATCACAATCAGGTTGATGAAAATATCTTTGATTGTATCTGAAGCCCGTACACTGTACCCCATGACTGAATTATTGTACACAGATATGATTTAATAAAAAAAAAAAAAAAACAAATCTAGAGTGTTAGCTTACATCTCCTGTGAGGTTTTATTTTGGCTTTAAATTTTGATTTTATAATGTGTCATCAATGATTCTAATGGAATAACTGTACATTTTCCTACAACTTATGAAATAGTAAGAATATTATAGGCTTAGGAAGAAGAATGAAGGTAAATTCAACTCTAATAGTTATTGTTAGTGGTCAGCAATAATTATAATGAAAATTATCTAACCTTTACCGTGTGACTATTCTATGTTAAGCATTGGGCTTTACATACTCATTTTACTTACAACCTTATAGAGTGGATACTATTAATATTTTTCCCTATTTACAAAAAAGAAAACTGAGAAAAATAAGGACATATAAATGATCAGCCATATGTGATAGAGCTGGGTTTTAAACCAGGGTAGATTTTTTCCCAGACCTCACGGTCTTTAATTATGACTGCTCAATGCTACTTTACAGTATTTTCATCTCTAGGGCCTGTATATTTATTATATTTATTATGAATTTATTATATTTATTATAGAGTATTTTATTAAAAATGAAAATTAGTAAGAAAATGTATTTGCTTGTGGTTGAAGATGGATTAATGCTTACCCAGAGGAAAAAGAGGTAGGTTTAGGTCTTTTTCCCAAGATTTTATTCCATGTAACTCTAAGGCTATCATTTATGTTCTCTAAGCTTTAGCAAACATAGCTTTATTGCTTATACCATAAAAACCTATCTTAGATTTTTCAAGAATTACCAAGACCATATTATGTAATATGTATTAGGATACTTTGTGAATTCTGGTGTGCCAAATAGAAGGTAATATTATTTACAACCAACCATTTCAGTTCAACCCACAAACAAAAAACAAAACATGATCCCTGCTATCAAGGTATTCACTTTGCAGTGCAGGAGACAAGATGTAAACCCACAAATGGTCAGTGATGGTGTAGGTTATATTCTAGAAGAAGAGGCACTGACACATTTCCCCACTTGGGAGGTGATGGAAGCTTTCGCCAAGAGGTAACACAAGAGCAGAGTCCCTTTGGCAAAGGAGGGGTTGTCTGGGTAGAAATGATTGAGAAAGGCATGTAACAGAGATAATGTGGGGGGGAAATGCCAGAGAACTGGTGTCAAAAACCAAAACATAGCCTTCCAAAGCAAACAACAACAAGAACAGCAGCAGCAGGAGCAACAAATCAAGTCTAAACTAATAAAATGTCAGGGAAGGAAGAATGTGCACTGAAGAAGAAACTCAATTTGTGGAATCATTTGCTGAAGGGTAAAAGTCAGAGGTTTTCATATGCTAGAGGAGGAGTTCATAATTACACGAAGCATGGAAAACTAGTACTCTGTAGAGAACAGAATGAGTCCATAGGACTGTGTGCACTTGGCTAAAATAAGTCTCATTTCTCAGGAAAAGAGTCTTCATTTAAGTCCAGCAAAGATTTGGCATCCAGGTCACCCAAAGTTCAGGGAAATGGCAATTGTTTGGTGCCAGCTATGATAAAATACAACAGTCAGTTTTGATATCTCCTAGACAAGTGCTGCTGGAAATGGGAAATTTTTATTCACATGGCTGTGAGGAAGATGTAATACATAAAGTGATGTAAACCACATTCCCGGGCTCTTCCTTCATCCTCATAATGTGGTCTGTGGGTCAGACCGAGGGTAGGCATGACCTGGGAGTTGCTGGAAGTGTAGATTCTTAGACCACCCAGTTGCACTGCATCAGAATCTGCATTTTAACAGAATCCTTAAGTTTTTCAAATATGCTTTAAGCAGAGAAATCAACAATTGTAAAGCAAGGTTTAAAACAGTGGTTCTCCAAAATGGTGTGTAACAGAATCAACTGAGGAGTTGCAGCCACAGATTCACTGAAGTAAGAGAGAACCTGACTTTTATATTTTTACCAAGTTTCCCAGGAGATGCTGATGCCTACAAAGCCAGAGATATCAAATATTCACTTTTAGAAAATTCCTCTCCTATTCAGCAGCCATGAAGTCAAAATCTGTAAAAGGTAAATTCTCTAAGAATAAAGTTTCAGTTGTATTACAGATGCAAATCAAATGTGCTGTTTGAACTAGCTCTTACCCACTGTAATTACAGAGTGAATAGGATTCGTGATGCCTAGAATTCTATTACCTGAAAACATATTTAGCAAAAGTGAGATCATTTTTACCACAAGAAAAGTATAAGAAAGAAAAGTCCGGCATCTATGAAAATATTCCTATCAGAAATATCCTCTACTAAGACACAAAGAAATTCTCGATTCTTCAGAAATAGTGGAAATAATTAGCTATAATTGTTTACTGGAGGAGAGAAAGGACTGAATCTCAACTTATATTTAGGAAATTTCTCCATGTATTACATATTAAGTCATTGCCTTTCTTTCTGTTTAACAGCCTGGAAACTTCTTTTTTCGGTTAATAAAGATCGGCTTTAGTTCTCAAGGTTTCTTTTATGAACAAGTAAATTTTGATGTGTCATACTTGAAACCTGTTTTAATTCAATAAAAAATGGCAAGTTTTCTTCCCACCACTTCTCTCTGAGGCACCCTAATGTCAGCATCAGGAAGAATGAGGTCATGTGCTTTTAATAAACCCAAATGCCATCAAATGTAGGAAATTATTTGGTTATTTCCTTTACTGGATACAAAACCTTATATTTATTAGTCATTTAATTATGAGTTCAGAAATGAATTTGTGATGCTAGAAGAACAATATTCACTAATAATTAGGGAAATGAGCAATGCATGAAATTTTCTGATAGGGCCAACCCTTCTATTTCCTGCATGGTAAACATTTGTGAAGGAAATATGTTTTAGTAAGATAAGAGGTTTCAGTAGATGCATATTTGTAAATTCTCCCTGAACAAATTCAGCATGATAATGGTGACTGTTTTAAGAAATATCATTAATCTTAGATCACTGTTAGAGCATACTGCTCAGATCATAAAATCCTCAGCTTTTCAAAGCATTACAGAAGGGGACCCCTTCTAATCAAGATCTTCATTTTATAAATGAGGAAAAAATAAAGCCAAAAAGCCAGAGAAACATTCTCTATATGCAGATGCAAGAATCAAAAATAGTTCCCAATTGTTAATGCAAGGATCTTTCCAATAAATTTTGTAGCATTTTATGTTAATCTGGACAATACATACGTCAAAAGAAACTGGAATATTGTGAAGAATAAAAAGTTTCAAACATGTACTTTTGGATTCAGTAATTCCAGATGAAGACTTTTACCATAAGGAAATGCTTAATAATATGAATAAACATGTACGTTTAAGAATATTTATTATAATGCTATGAGATAAGAAAAAGAATTTGTGACTTCTGACTTTAGTTAAAGAAAGATGAATCATGATAACTGGTGAAAAATTATAAGGACATTGAGTCTATTGTCTAGGCTTACATACAAAATATTTAATAAAGTCTAAAGTAGTCATTAATGACTTAGGATCAGAATACTCATTCTGAAAAACTTGGAAGTCTTCTGAAAGGAGAAGACTGCTCTGTACATAGCAGGAGAAAACGAATGTTACTTTAAAACTGCAAGTTCCTAAGTGCTTCCTGAAACGTTAGCTCTTCAGGCTATGGAAATCATGTTTTTAAGAAAACCTATTTAGGTCTGTAGTACCAGCTACTTGGGAGGCGGAGGCAAGAGACTCTCTTGAGCCCAGGAATTGGAGGTTGCTGTGAGCTGTGATGCCACAGCACTCTATCCAGGGTGACAGCTTGAGGCTCTGTCTCAAAAAAAAAGAAAACCTATTTAGTTTGAGCTCCATAGATCAGTGGTTAGTGCCCTGGTCTTATAAACCAGGGGTCATGAGTTCAATTCTTGCTGGGGACTCCAGCTGATTAAAAAAAGAGAGAGAGAAAGAGAGAGAGAGAGAGAACCTATTTAAATCTCAAGTGATAAGATGTACCATTAGATATCTGATTTACGTGGATGTTAGTAAAATGTTGAAAACAATTTAAATATTCAAAATAGGACATTAAACTGTGATATAACTGTTCAGTGAAATAATATTAGCAATTAAAATTCTTTTAGCAGAAGTGGTGCCTGTAGCTCAGTGGGTAGGGTGCCATCCACAAACACCAAGGCTGGCGGATTCGAATCGGGCCCTGTCAGCTAAAACAACAATGAAAACTGCAAAAACAACAACAACAAAAAATAACCAGGTGTTGTGGCTGGTGCCTGTGGTCTCAGCTACTTGGGAGGCTGAGGCAAGAGAATCATTTAAGCCTAAGAGTTTGAGGTTGCTGTGAGCTGTGACACCACAGCACTCTACCCAGGGTGACAGCTTGAGACTCTGTCTCAAAAAAAAAAAAAAAAAAAAAGGGAAGAATGTTACAATGACATGTCAGGCTTAAAAGAAAAGATGTTAAAAATGGTATGTTTAGCCTAACTTAAAATGTATATTAAGATATCTCTATGCATACTGAGAAGGGTAAAAATATACTAAAATGCTTATAGTAATTAATTCTAGATGGTGGGACTGGAAATTTTTGGTTTATTGGAAAGTAGAGTAGCATATACATTGTCTATTGTTACTTTAACAAATTGCTCCAAATTTAACACAAATTTATTATCTCGCAGTTCTATTGGCCTAGCTTGTTTCTCTGCTCTTGGTTCCATAGGCCAAAATCAACGTGGGCAACTTGGGCTTTCACCTAAAAGCTCTGAAGAAGAATTACTCTAGGTTTGTTCAAGGTGTTGAAAGAATTCAGCTGTAGGACTGTAGAACTGAGGTCTCTGTCGCCTTGCTCGTGGTCAGCCAGGCATCCCAGCTTTTAGAGACTGCCAAACTCCCTGACTAATGGCTCCCTTCATCTTCAAATCCAGCATCGGCGGGTGAGATCTCATGCTTTATATCTTTCCCAACACTTTATTCTTTGTCATCTCTTTGACTGGCTCCAGCTAGAGAAATGTCTTTTGAAGGTTTGAGGGGATTAGACTGAACCCAATTAGATAACCTAAAATTGTCATAAATTCCACTAATTAAAAACCTTGAGTCCATCTTGAAAGTCCTTTCCTCCACTTAACATACAGGATCTGCACATTAGGGCATGGATATCTTTCGGGGGGGAAGGTAGGAGATGGTTTTTGGTCTTACCACAATAGTAAAATGGTTAAAAGCATGGGCTCTGAAGACAGATGACAGACATCACTTTGATTTTAAATTCTACCACTCAGTATATGTAGGCTTTGTTAAGTCATTCATGTCCCAGTTTTCCTATGTACAAAATGGGAAAATAATTATACTTATGTCATTGGAAATTTGTGAAGATTAAATCAGATATCATAATAAAATAATATGGTGCAATTCTCAGTTAAGGTTAGTCATGATACTACCATTGTTATCTTGATACATTTCTGTCTTTTCTACAATGAACTTTTTTTAGAAACTGTAAGAAAAACATTATAAATTATTTTAAAAGCAAGACAATTTAATTTCACCAATATGGTTTTATTCTTTGGCAAATGTATATTTTCCCATTTTTAAAACTTTTAGATAGTACTTAATAACTAAAATTGATCTTCAAATTCAAATATATGTATTGAAATACATATATATTTTTTCTTTATTCCCCAAGTAGTGCAAGTAGTTAAAGCATATCAATCTTGTTCCCTGCTGTATCCCCAGTGCTTAGAAAAATTTGTATTATTTAGTAGGTACTTCATAAATATGTGATAAATAAATTAACTTTCAATACATACACACAAAAGACTAATAAAAGTAATTTTGGATTACTTAGCAATTTTCCTTTTTATGTAACTTGGCAAGAAAAAAAGGGCAAAAAAAGAAAAAGAAAGTCTCTATTTTTTTAAGCTGAAGCTGTTTTAAGTTTAAATTTTCACTCATCTAAAATTTTTTTCCTTATTAGTATATTTAAAACACATTATTTTTGCATACCTCTTAGTTAAAGACATGAGAGGTAAATATACCCAGTAATAATGTATTCATATTGTTATTTTTTACTTTATAAAGTCAGCTTTAAAGAAAGACTGGTGATTTCAATTATAAAAAACTATTATATATGCAAGTCAGTGAGATTTATTTGCTTCCATTGACAAGTAACCTTGGCTCTCAATGTGTTCCAATGATGGAACCAGAGATTTATATTTTCAATGTGTGATGCAAATCTGTCCAAAAACTGTCCATGAGCTCACCTTGCCCCTTCCTAAAATTTCCCTAACTTCTTTCTTATGCTTAAATTCCACAGTTGTATTTCTTTTAGTAGGAGTACTTTCCTTTTAAAGGGGAGAACTTAGTGTGAAGGAATTTTATAAAGGCAGGCTGGAGAGAGAAGGATAAATGTATGAAGGAAGAGGGAACACTGCCATTATGCAGAGGAGAAAGGGATGAGAATGGAGTTGGAAGATCGTGGATGCTGAAAGACTAAATTCATCTTCATAGCTCTGAAGAAGTTCTTTCTTACAATATCTATGAATTAGAACTCAGAAATCTTAGTACATACATAATTCCACTCTGGCAAATGAGCTCAGAGCCCAGTGAGGGACTGCACAAGATTTCTTTTTTAGGTGGGATAAAAGGGTCATTGGGAAATTCAAATATCCTCCATTAAATCTAGGTATGCATGTTCTCTTGGGTTGGTTAACAGCAAGGAGCAAATCTGAAATAGCTGGATATTCAATTCCATGTGATAGATGACTGTGGGAAATGTGTGACTAATGCGTAGTTAGTGAGCCAAATCACATTTAAACAGCTAACAACTTGGCTAATGGGTCTGCTCTGTGTGTGTCTGATAACATGAGATGAGGCTGTTACATTACAGGCTTTGACTCAGTCTTTACCAAGGCATTAGGTTAAAGGAATCGTGAAAATGAAATACTCAATAAATATATTATCATGGTTCAAAGCAACAGACAGGTAGAACAAAATTACAATACAAAGAGGAAAACTCTAAAAGAGTTTTATAAAAGATAAATCTTTTTTTAAAAAAATAAATCTTGATATACACATGAAGAAACCCTTTGTTTTTTAACGAATAATATGAGAATGAACTCTACCATATTCAACACATCGATGTTTTCCAATTTTTATATAATCCATTAGTAAATTGTAAAATAAAGTTTAAAACTCCATTCAGAATTTTTAAAAAATGAAGTAGAATAGAATTTAAAACAGACTGCATTACATATGGGAAGAATAAGTGTTGATGCTTTAAATTAAAGGTTTTTGTCATGTTAAAGATGTATCTTACTAAAAGCCACGGTCACAGATATTTCAAATTGCTCCAGAAGATGGGGAGTACATAACCTGAGGCCACAGAAAACAGAAATCACAAACCTTAATGGGAAAAATGACATCATTATTTTATTAATATTGAACTAAAATTTAGAATTGCCTTCAATTATGATTGCAGGCAACAAACCACAGTAGTATTAGCAGTAATAAAACTATCACTTTCTCTCCAATGAATTTATATCATATTTATTTTCCAATCATTTCAAAATATAATTTAAGCTCAAAAGTGCCTCCAAATCACAGTAGTTGTTCTACTTAGCCATAGACTTTATTATTTCAAGTGATTATTAAGAAGTATGTATGTTACAGTATCATAATTTATAGCACCTTGACAATTATTCTAATATATCGGATTCCTTTGTTGTATTGTTCATTTTATCTTTATAGACATGAAAATAACATTTAAAGATATTCATAGGCTTCAATAAACTGTTCAAAGGGCCCAAAATACCAGAAAAGAAGAGAAAAGGAAGGAAAGAAAAATAAAATAAAATGAAAAGGAACCCTGAATTGAGCTATGAAATGTTGAAGGTAACAGAATTTGGTCTAGTGACCAGAGCATAATTTGTTCTCAAAAGTCATTGTTGGATGATATCCCATTATGATAACAGTGAGAATGAAGCAATAAACTACAATGTGATAGAAGGATTCATCCAGTAGGTAATGTTTAAATGAGCTTTTGTAAAAAGACTAAATAGAGAACATAATAAATAGCATGTTTACATTAAACAACATAACTATCATAATAAATATCAATTCTAGGTAGATGAAGAGTCTAAACATGAAAGGCAGAGCAGAAGGTTTTTATGGGATAACATAGGATAATACATTCATGGAATGATTAGGGAGGGATTTCTTAAACAAGACATAAAATGTACTACTGAAAAAGTTGGGGAGATTTAATACTTTAAAATATAAGAACTTATTTCCACCAAAAGCACCATAAAATATCTGTCCAGAGAAATAACAATTATAAATACACCCACCCCCCCCACACAAACATATTCAATATCAGAGGAAACAAATATATAAAGCAAATATTAACAGATCTGAGAAGGGAGAAGTATATAAGCAAAGGAAGGATAGCAAAGAATTTCAATATAACTATTTTCAATGATTTATAGAACATCCGGATTAAAATTCAATGTGGGGAAGTGCAGTTGAAGTACACTTTAGTCCAAATGGACTTAACAGACACATGCATTCCAACCTACAGAAAAAGAATAAACTTTCTACCTAAGTGTGCATGACACATTTTCCAGGATAGGTCATATATAGAATATAAAACAAGTTTTAGCAAATTTAAGATTGAAAATCTATCAACCTTTTCTAACCAAAATGGCATCAAACTAGAAATCAATAACCGTGGTGAAACTGGAAAAGCAATAAATATGTGAAAATTATACAGTAGAGTTAAGAAGAAATCAAAAGGGAAATAAAAAAATCTTAAACAGGTGAGATATCAAGAGCAAAAAGGTAGTTAGAAAGTTACAATATTTGATGGGACAACAAAGTGACTATAGTCAACAATTAGCTGTAGTATACCTTGAAATAACAAAAAACTTGGAATTGATTTTACTTATTTTAACACAAAGAAATGATAAATGTTTAAGCTAACAAACATCTTGGGTCAAAGGAAAATGAAAACACAATTTACGAAAACTTACAGTATACAGCAAAGCAGTTCTAAGAGGGAAGTTTACAGCAACAAACATCTAGAAAAGTGAAGCTCTCAACCTAACTTCACTCCTAAAGGATCCAGAGAAAGAAGGACCAACCAAGACAACATTAACGGAAGGAAGAAAATAAAGAGAGGAGTGGCAAGATGGCCGATTGGAAGCAGCTTCCGAAAGAGGCTCCTGTCCAAAGGGAAGGATTAGGTCTAGAAAATGCCCAATTAAGCTGAAGACTGGGAGCCCCGCTGAGAGAGAAGTGATAACTGCAGGTCACCTCTGCTGAGGCAAGCTGAGACTCCAAGAAAGCAAGTAATACTGGGCAACTTGTTAGGGACCCCTTCCATTGCGTTGGAAGCTTTCCTGTCTTTTTTTTTTTGAGACAGAGCCTCAAGCTGTCACCTTGGATAGAGTGTGGTGGCATCACAGCTCACAGCAACCTCCAACTCCTGGCCTCAAGCGAGGCTCCTGCCTCTTCCTCCCAAGTAGCTGGGACTACAGGCGCCCGCCACAACACCCGGCCATTTTTTGGTTGCAGCCGTCATTGTTGTTTGGCAGGCCAGGGCTGGATTTGAACCCGCCACCTCAGGTGTACATGGCTGATGCCTTAGCCCGTTGAGCCACAGGCACCCAGCGAAAAGCTTTCCTGTCTTCTAATAAACTATTGCTCTATCACACACCCACTCAAAAAAGGTAATACTAATCCTTCTCAACCTCTTTCAAAAAATTCAGGAGAAGCAAATACTTTAAATACATTTGGGAGGTTAACATTACCCTGGTACCAAAGCCAGACAAGGACACTATAAGAAAAGCAAATTACAACCAATACCCCTGATGAATATAGATGCAGTGATCCTCAACAAAATGCTAGCAAACCAAATTCAACAGCACATTAAAAGTTGTAAACTTGACAAGTAGGGCTTATATCTAGAATGCAAGGATGGCTCAACATACACCAATCAACAAACATGATATACCACGTTAACAGAGTGAAAGGTAAAAATTGTGTGATCATCTTAATAGAAGGAGAAAATCATTTGATGAAACTCAACATCTTTATATGGTAAAAGTCTTAACAAACTGGGTATAGATGGAATGTGTATCAGTATAATAAAGGACATACATATCAAGTCCAAGGCCAGAATCATATTCAAAAGTGAAAAAAAAAGCTTTCCCTTTAAGATCAAGAACAAGGCAAGGATGCCCATTTTTATTGCCATTCAACATAGTACTGAAAGTCCTAGCCAGAGCAATTGGGCCAGAAAAAAGAATTAAAGGCATCTGAATTGAAAGTGAAGAAATAAAATTTTCTCTGTATGAAGAGGACCTAATCTTATATTTTAAAGCCCTAAAAAACTATGAAAACTCATGAGTAGATTCAATAAAGTTGCTATATACAAAATCAACATATTTTTAAAAATTGAGAGAAATTTTTTTCCAAATAAGCAAAAATATAGAGCACTTGTTACTAGTAGACTTTCATTATAAGAGATATAAAATAAGCTGAAGACATGATATTTTTGTAGAAACTTGAATTTATACAAAGAAATGAAAAATATTATAAATGGCCTAAAGAAAATGTAAGGTTATTTTATTCTTATATTTTTAATTGTCCTGAATGATAATAATGTAGCAATGCATTGCATGTTATCATATATAGAAGAAGGTATTACCACAATAGAAAAAAAATTGGGGGGGGGGAATTCATAGTTTATTACTATGGTGTTTTGTTTTCATTTTACATGCAAAACAATACAAAATTATTTGGAGGTAGACTGTGATTAATGAAAGATATTTATTTTTAAACTCTGAACAGCTACAAAAACTTTTTTAAAAAGAGGTATGAATTATCAGCAATCCAGAAGTGGGTCTGGCACCAACTTTGCTGTCTCTATCAGTATCAATCACCACATAATTATATTTAGCAGGTCCTTTCACGTTGGGGACCCAATTTATTTATTTTTTTTCACTAGGGTTCACCTGCACTTCCAGTGGCCTTACTGATATTTAATAACTTTGTTTTACAAATATTTTAAAATTGTAAATGTATCTTTTGTTATTATACTATTTGCATAATATAACTCATTTAAAAAAAGAAAAACTAAATAAGAGGTGAAATGTTATGGTTTGACATATCTCTGTGATAGGTACATGAATTTTCATTTTGTTTTTCTCTTCAATTTTTTATTGTTGTTTTTATATTTTCTGGAACATCTTTTTTAAAGAAAAAAGAATTTAAGTTGTAATGGGAAATACACGTAGTTTGCAATTGACAGAGCATTGGGTAGAAGAGGCGGTAAGGAAGGGTTAGCTCTTGGTAGTGCCCTGGAGCAGGGTCTTTATATAAAAGCAATGAGACCAGCTCTATTATTCAGAAAATGAACTCTGTCTGACAGCAGTGTAGTGAGAGAGACCAGTGCCAAGTGAAACCTTTATTGAGTTTATAGCAAGCATTCAATTACCTGTTTAAAACATCATGTTTGTTTCTCTCAGTGGGAATGAATTTCTAACAGCAAATAAGCTTTGGAGTTAGGCATAATTGCATTAGAATTTCAGTTAGGCCAGTTTGTAAGTATGTGCTGTAGGGGAAGTCACCCTGAGCAGGAATTTTCTTATCTTTAATGTAGCTATACTGAATCTTAGCTCATGAATTGCTGCAAAGATTAAATGAGATAGTGGACATAAAACTATGGTCTTGTCTAATACATAGAAGCTACCCATGAAATGTCAGTCTCCTTCTTTATTATGTGGTAAGAAACCATCAGATTAAAAGAAGGTTGACACTGTTATAGAACGCCTAGTGTGCTTGAGTAACCCCTCCATGGTGATCAACTCTGAAGGCTTTCCTTCTGGAGTGACCAAACCAGAGCAAGCATTAATTTTTCCATCTGTCTACTCCTTATATGAATTTAACTATATCTCCTCATATAAGCTAGTTTTTGCCTAATGAATTTCTCCAAACTTCATGAATTTATGGGGTTTTTTGGTTTGTTTTTTTTAGGTTACAATTCTGTGTCAGTAATTCAATTCTGTTCTTTGTCTGTGGCCATTCATGCTTCTGCACTTAGATGGCAGTTGATGGCCTTATAATTTGAAAGCTGTCACTATGTCATCTGAGATGACAGTGAGGGTGATGAGGGTAATTGGATATATGTCTTTTAGCATCTATCAGGTCACTCCAGGCTAGTCCACATGGTTTCAGGATTTCTAAGATCAACAAGATAGAGTGAACTTCAATGTACAAGTGTTTTTGAAACCACTGTTTGTAACATGTTTGCTAAAGTCTCATTAGCCAAGGGAGGTCTCTTAGCCAACCTGGACTCAAGGGGTGGGAAACAGACTCCATCTTTTAATTGGAGACTGCAATGTCACTTAACAAGAGTGGGTGCAAAGAGGGAAAGAATGTCATTTTCATAATCTATCACATTGCTGAAAACAAACTTAAGAAAGCAATAATTACTTTCTATCTACTCTTTCACAGGTAAATCCATTTTAATCATAATAGGATTTCCCCCTACATGATTAAAAAAGATACTTCATAAGGAAAGACTGCTGTTTATCTTGGGAGTCACATGTTCAGTGTTAACTGAGAAATAATAGAGTTTTTCTGTGTTCATACTTCACTGTTCGGGAATTGAGGTTTTAGAACGTGGGTTCACTCATATGTGGGTATTAGCTCCCACATATGAATGAGAACATGTGAGATTCGTCTTTTACAAATCTGAAGCGTAGAGGAAATGCTTCAATACATTGGTCTGGGAAAGAACTTTTTTGACTAATATCCTCAAAGCACAGGCAACCAAAGCAAATTAGACAAATGGGATCACATCAAGCTAAAAAGCTTCTGCAGAGCAAATGAAACAACAAAGGGAAAAGACAACCTGCAGAATGGGAGGAAGGTAGCAAACTTGGCAGTCAGGTAATGTGATTTCTCTAGTTTTTTCTTTTTCCCCAGGTTTGGCTATTCTAAGCATTTTGTGGTTCTATATAAATTTTAGGATCATTTTTTTTTCTTTGAGGAATGACATTGGTATTTTGACAGATTACATTGAATCTTTAGATTGTTTTTGGTAGTATGACATTTTAATATTGATTTTTCTTTCATGAGCATGGATTATCTTTCCAATTTTTGTGTCCTCTTCAATTTCTTTTATCTAAAATTTATAGTTCTTATTATAATAGTCTTTCACTTTGATTTTATAAAGTTGTGGCCAACATATGGAGACTATTTCGTAAATATTTTGTAAAATTTTGTAATGAATATTTTGTAAATAAAGATACTTTTAGCTACAATTGCTCATTTCCCCTACGTATGGTTACTTTAGAGGTGGAATTTAGGACACACTATACTTTAAAAGAACTAAAATAGTGGATTAGAATTTTCCTTTAATAAAACAAATAAGACCAAAGCATATTTTATTTTCTCAGCTGACTACATTTGATCCCCTTCTTTCAATAATTTATGAAACCTACTTGAGTTGTTTCAATATTAGAGAATAAAGTTTGAGTCACCTACAACTAGAATTTATTTGTATGAGAAAATTTTTTCATGGTTATACCAGAAATAGAAATGAGGCCTTTTAAGAAAATCTATCACTAAAGCACCATTCCCTTTTTTTTTTTTTTTTTTTTTTTTTTTTTTTGAGACAGAGTCTCACTTTATTGCCCTTGGTAGAGTGCTGTGGCATCACACAGCTCACAGCAATCTCCAACTCCTGGGCCTAGGTGATTTCTCTTGCCTTAGCCTCCCAAGTAGCTGGGACTATAGGCACCTGTCACAAAGCCTGGATATATATATATTTTTTTTTTGGTTGCAGTTTGGCTGAGGCCGGGTTTGAACCTGCCACCCTTGGTATATGGGGCTGGTGCCCTACCCACTGAACCACAGGCACCGCCCTAAAGCACCATTCTTTAAGTGAAATTATGTAGTTCAATTTGTTTCATGGCAGTTACTGGAGGTAAAACTGTGGGCTTGTTACTGATTTTATAGAGATGCAATAATTTAACTTTTATATTCTTGAATTAACACTATATTTTTCTTACATTATCTGAAAGTCTTATTCTCTCTGACATCCAAGAATGTGTGTAATTTCCCACGAATCCTTGTTTAAATAGAAAGGTACAGAAAATGAGTTTGATTAGCGGCAGAAATTTAGTTGTCTAGATAATAAAAATAGTAGATGTATTCAGCCTCAGCTGTGTCATGCATTTGCCCTTTTTTTCTCATGTTTCTCTGAGTTTTGGTCTTATGTAATGGTGGGATAAAATTCAGTAGAAGTCACTGTTTGTATGTTGAATGCCATATTAAGTATTGCATGCCACTTACACGTGCTGTGTGATGGAGCTATGAAGCTGACAAAGTTAATCTTTCATAGCTAATGTGAAGACAGAAGGTAATACCTAGAATTAGAGAATCAAACCCGTGGCTACACATATGCACGTACATTATCAAGTTTGGTACTCCGAGGTGGTATTCAAACCTGGGTGGGTGTCAGAATATGTCGAATCCTGAATTCCAGACCCAGAGGTTATGATTTAACAATCCAGTAGCAAGAGTGAGTAATCAGTCACTTTTTCAAAGCTCACAAAGTGACTCTGATGCAACTGGCCTCGTGTTGGTTCCAGATGAAGCAATCAGGGCCCACTTACGTTGCTGAAGAGTGTCAGAATAAATATGACAGAAGTAGTCTTAATGTGTATATTATTGTTATGAATGTCCTTTTTAACTCAAAATCATGTATTCTTCACACTTTAGTTTTTAAAACTCAAATTTGCTCTATATAATTTCTGTGAATGCTGCTTATTTGTAAGCCAATAACATGAAATGGATGTACCATTCTTGGGGAAAAAATATAGACTGATAATTGTTGGATTTTATTACTTCAGAATGTATAGGAATCCCCCTCTCCTTTGCTCTATAATTAATTGTGACAAAGGCTAGAAAAGAAATTTCAAGGAAGAAAAAAATTGGAGAGAATTTAACTATAAGAATCATGTTCCAGCAATTTAAAGAATGGGTTATAAAAATTGAAAGAACTAGGGGTGGCACCTGTGGCTCAAAGGAGTAGGGGGCCTGGTCCCATATACCGGAGGTGGCGGGTTCAAATCCAACCCTGGCCAAAAAGACTGAAAAAAAAAAAATTGAAAGAGCTGGGATCATGTCTTAAAATCTATGAGAACAGCTGGTTGAGAATAACGAAGGAACAAATGGAATTAATTGGGTTTTTTCTCTGGCAGCCCCATATGTGCAAGCTGTAACATGGCTCTTGTTTAGAGTGGACAAAGGCAAAAGGCCAACCACAGTAAGAAAGTAACCTAGCAGACAGTACTTACACAGAGGGACGCCTACTTTGTGAAATTCTAATTATACTATTAAGTTATCCATGTACTTGCTTGAGACTCACGGTTTATAAATCTTTTGCATATGTGTTAACTCAGCTAACCTTCAGCAAAGTAGAAAGTAATAGCTTCCTTACTATCACTTGTTAAATGATTTTTCTAAGATCACATAAGTAATATGAGTTGGGATTTGAATAAGGAAAAATGAGTACTTACATGCAGTATGTTTTTCCTCCTTAATTTT
This sequence comes from Perodicticus potto, assembly GCA_963574655.1. NCBI lineage: Eukaryota > Metazoa > Chordata > Mammalia > Primates > Lorisidae > Perodicticus > Perodicticus potto. The sequence continues at coordinate 15,659 of CAUYRH010074046.1, forward strand.
TTTTTCTATAATCCATCTGCCATATGACAATTAAAATTTCACTTAAAGAAATAGCTTCTGTGCAGACTGACTCCTGGGCAAGGCTATAAACTTCCCTTATAAAATGTCTTTCCTTTTTGATATTCATTTCATTTGGACTAGTTTTTAGGGCTCAGCTATTTGTTTCCTCCTCAACACATTTCATAGCTTCCTAAATTTCATACTGTGTGCTTTGAAGACCTGAAAAATTTTCACCTCGGTGTCTGGTCATGGCCCCAGGGCCCAAGTCCTCCTACGTAAATACAGGGAACTTTTATATAGCAAACACATCTTTTCCCAAAGCTCATTACAAAAAAAATACTAAAATCCCATATCAGGGATTCTTTGTTTTTCCTCTGGCCCCATTTCATGTGGATGTTCTTGAGTAACATCCCTAAGAATGTAAGCAGAGGAAGGAAAAACCACTGGTCCATTTACACTGGTCCATCTGCTTCCCCAGATCAGTAAAGTTAGAACGGATGGCTTGTGCACCTTCTTTTCTGTTCATAATGCTAAGATGATTAAAAGAGTTAGACGCACAGGGTCAGGAGAAACCTGCAAACTAGATAGCTAAAGTCTGAATAATTCAATCAGGAAACCTAGAGCCATCACTGAATTTTAGTGGTGAAAGAGATCTCAGGGATATTTGAAGTAAATCTTCTCGTCATATCTGTAAGGAAACTGAATTTCAAGATCACAAATCCACACATGAGCTCTGATCAATGATTTTGTGCAAAGATATTCTTCCATGTACACATCAGAAGAGGCACAGCCTGCTGACAGATCTTTACACAGATGACTGCCATAAAGTTCTTTTGTTTTTGAGCCAATACTATGGGTATGTTTACATTCCAGAGCCAAGGTCACAATTCTGAAGGAAGGGAACCAGGAGTGGGCTGAGAACAAAGAATTTGAATGCAATTAAGAGCATGATTTGTCCATGTAAGCGTGGGATCAATGCAGAGAGTTTAATCTGGATACTGGCTGGTAATTAAAGGTCTAAGCATACTTAGTACAAAGCAGATGAGATTTTTAAAAATTTGGAGCTTCACCACAAGCAAAGGCACTTACAGGCAGTGCAGTAGTTAAGAGTTGGGAGTTTGGAGCTAAATGGTTAAGTTTCAATCATAGTCCCATTTAATAGCTATCTGGAGAGATTGCTTTTTTGGTCTCTTTTTTTTTTCTAATTTTAAGCAGGAGATGATAATAAGATTGAATTCAAAGCTTGTTTGAGGATTGAATGAGTGAAGGACTTGTAACAAGTGATTGCTAATAAATACAATGCCAGCATCTATGTACAAACATATTTGCTGTATCATATTTGTAGAATTAGATGATTAGAAAGTGTAAAATATTCTTATGGAGAATTGGTTAAATAGAATACAGTATAGCCACACAAAGGAACACTATATTGCTGTTAATGAATAGACGGTGCCTTCATAGGTGTGGACATAAGGTTAAGTAAATATTTTAAGAGATATAACAGATGGATATGATTTTTACTGAAATATTTAAAAGGATAGATTATGAGGCTGGATGTGGTGGCTCATGCCTCTAATCCTGGCACTATGGGTGACTGAGGCGGACGGATAGCTTGAGCTCAGGAGTCCAAGACCAACCTGAGCAAGAGCTAGACCCAATCTCTAAAAATAACCAGGTGTTGTGGCTGGCACCTGCAGTTGCAGCTACCTGGGAGGCTGAGGCAAGAGACTCATTTGAGCCCAGGTGTTTGAGGTTGCTGTGAGCTATGACACCATGGCACTATACTGAGATTGACATAGTGAGAGTGTCTCAAAAAAAAAAAAATATATATATATAATACACACACACATGCAATATGCTTATATATATTCGAAAAGTCTTGGCACTGTTACATTAATCTCTTGAGTGGTTCCCCTGAGAACTGAGATTGTGCCAGGCTGAGTGGTGGTAGGAAGGAGCCATGGAAAAACTCTTACTCTGTTTATTATTGCTTTTTTTGCTACTGCAATAATTGACTTAGTTTTCACCCAGTACAAATCTTTTTTTAAAAATAATAGTACAAATCTAATAAAAATCTGGGGTGAAAAGAATACAGCCATAAAGATAGATTATGAAGCATTAGAAGCAAGGCGACCTTGATATTAACTATACCCCCGATATCTCCAAAGTGATCTTGGGAACCCAATCATTCTCATCTTCAAGTAACAAATGGATGTGCATTTCTTTTTGGTCAGGAGAGTCCTTAAGTGAAAGGAAATAACCTGTAAAATTAATGCTTCTCTTCATAACAGGAAATACATTCTGTATAGGGAGGAGAATTTGGCTGTTATCTATTCAGTGTGCTTATATAAAATGGCTTCTTCCACCCACATGCTCTGAAATAATGATGCAGCTAGACTTATTTACTCCACTCTGGCTGCATTTCTCCAGAGCACTGCCGCACAATTGGAGCCTGACATATCGATAAATTTCCTACTGCTGTGCTCTTATGCACATTGGTGGGCCAGAACAAATGAGGAGCAGGAAAGCATTAGTTAGGAGACACCGGTATGTTGCAGTTAAGATCCTGTGATTTGCACAAGGAAAAGAATCTGGTGGCAAATTGGTTGGGTGATTTACAGGGCTTTGAAAATTGGAGCATAATTGACTCCTCAAACATTACAGACTAAGTAAACAATTCATTTGTTTATAATTATTTATGAAAAGCTAACCTCAGCTGTCCTCTTTGGTAATGCTTTCTGCGTCAGTTTGAAGCACATCTTGTGACAGATTTAAGTAGGATGTCTGATAATATAAACCAAAAGCAGGTTTTATAGAATCATTCCTGCCCTGAATTTACCTTGTCTCCTAATTATCAGAGATATTAAAAAAAAAAAAAGATGTAAGATAAAATGAAAAGAAGCAGAAACAGAAAAGCACAACTTTGGTCCTGCTCTTTCCTATTAATTCATTTATTGATTATATTCATTTAGTTTTATTACACAAGTACATGTATTTGTCAATAAAGTTGAGAAGTTAGTGTTTTCAAAATGCAGATCTTTTTTTTTAAATAATTTTATTAAATCATAATTGTGTACATTGGTGCAATCATAGGGCAGAATGTGCTTCGTATACAATCAGAAACATTTTGATCGTACTGTGAGAGATAGCCCTCATAGCATTTTCTTAATCACTATATA
>CAUYRH010074047.1:0-15963 GCA_963574655.1 Perodicticus potto
AGCTGTGATGCCACAGCACTCTACCCAGGGTGACAGATTGAGGCTCTGTCTCAAAAAAATAAAATAAAAATAATTGATCTTATTTATTTTATTTTTGAGACAGTCTCACTATGTTGCCCTCAGTAGAGTGCCATGGCATTACAGCTCACAGCAACCTCAAACTCTTGGACTTAAGGAATTCTCTTGCCTCACCCTCCCAAGTAGCTGGGACTACAGGTTCCCACCACAATGCCTGGCTATAATTGATCTTATTAATATAGTGTATGATTTCCTATTATAATTTCTTTGGAAGAAGGGTCTTCTATTCTGGTGGATAGCTTTTCCTGAAAATTTTGGGTTGAAATGTCCTTAGAAAATACCATAACAGTGATTTTAGATTTTCTTAAAATGTCCTTATTTGAAAAAACTCAAAAGCATACCTATGCCAGCCCCCCCAACCAAAAAAAATTATTTGGTCATTCTACCAGGAATGTCCACAAAACCCAAACAGCTGGAAATCACTGACTTAGCCCCTTGAGGGTTAGAGCTCCCTGACCCCTGACAGTTGGAAGCAAGATGGGAGGCTCACCTCTGACCGCTGTTCTCCCACAGAATTGTGCGACCTTCAGCTGATAAATTTTGGTGGGCTTTTGGCTCCTTACTCCAAATATGGGAAGACTGATTTTAGGCCTAACCTGCTCCCAGGGGTGTTCTAAGGACAAAATGCCACGCACTAAAGGGCTCTGGGGTAGAAGCAGCTCTATAAATACATGAGATTACTGTTCTGAATGACAGCTGGTGTGTTTTTGGTGCAAAGAGACGAATGATCCCACAGAGACTCAGGACAATTTCTCTGCCAGGGCATCTGGGGAAAATGACCAGCAATACTCATAAAACGTGCAAACTGTTCTACTGACAAGCAGGGCCAGATGGCAGAAGCAACAGGCCTCCTGAGGAGCTCCACTTTCTTCTTTCAGAGAGTACGCAGGGAACCTTGAGTTCTAGTTCACGTCTCAGAAACATACCTTGGGACCTACTGGGGGTCACCTAACCTCCCCTCACTTAGGTCTTTCTATCTCTAAAAAGTGCGGACATTTGCTCAGTCCCTTTTTTCACAAGGGTTTTACAGGGCTGTGAGAAAACACATAATCCATTTCTAAATACCTCACTTGATAGATTATCCAGTTAACATTTAATTCCTGTCACTTTAAGTCCTTTTAAAAACATTTAACTTCTAAAAACTAGAAAAAGAAATATAAATATTAAAAAAATCTAATTCCAGAATAATTTTCCCTGCAATTGTACCCCAAGTCACATTTGTAGGTCACTCCCCTTACTGTAGGCAGAGGCACACAGGAAAGGAAAAATCTCTTTACTGTGAGCCTGAGCATAAACAGCATTGGTGGACCTGATGCTTTGACCAAAATAGACATAAGCACAATACACCCCACACTGAAAACAGTGTGAGATTTGCATGCTGGTTCCCTCCTTTCTACACATAGCTGAGAATTAACAGCAGCTGCAAGTCCTTTGATCTTTAGAAACCTGAGGCATCAGGCCGCCCAGAGTTAGTGCTCAACACTTTTGTTCGAACTTGTCTGGTATTTCACATTTATCAACCCTATTATAAGCTAACAGTGTACCGACTTTAGTCAAGTTTGGCACTCTCAGTTCTCGTGATCCTGATCCTGCAGGTAAATTATACCACCCCGAACAGGCTGGCAGCTTCCTAAACATTTTCTAGTATCTTCAAGTTGAACAAAGTGCCACGTGTAAAAGCTGCTCTTCTGCCACGTGTTCTCAGTGGAACTGACCAAGGAAAGCACACGGGGTGAAAGGGAGAGCAGTCAGGCAGCTTAAAACCCTTTTCCTGCTTGGCAGTGGAGCCAAAGCTTCGTCTCTTCCTATTACTTTCATCTTCCCACGCTCTCCAGGTCAAGCCTCACCTTGCCCAGACACCGTCCTTTGTTGTTATCCCTGCATTTCTGAGATGCGATGAATTGTTTTCTGATTTGTTTTCACATCTCCATATGAGACTGTGACCCCCCCTAGAGGATAAGTACAAGTCCTACTTAATATTGAACTTCCAACATTTTCTCAGAGTGTGGCATCCAGAAGGAAATAAATGTTAGACGAAGGGACAGGAGACTGAACAAATACACCAGAACTGGGCTCCCAGTCCACCAGTGGTAGGACAGGCTTGCTCCGTAAGCCATTTCTCTAGTATCAGTTGATGGCCATGCTGAGCTGATGAAAACCCCGCATTGCTCATGGTGACTAGTACCAGGCAATCAGACAGCTAACTGGGAATGACAAGGCTCAGAGGTGGAATGAATGGGTCTGATAGCCAGAAAAATGTCTCTTCTTAAAACAAGTCCAGATGATTGCTTGCAGGTCCCTGGTCCTGGGAACACACTCTAACCGCCTAACAAATCTGCAGAAGACAGTTGGGAAGAACTATAAATCTAGTAGGGAAGAAGCTAACTGATGCAACTTTCAGAAAAAAAAAGAGAAGGGAAACAAGGGTGGAGAAAGGAAGTTTGGCCAGATGTACTTAAAGCCTCTTCTCTTGAAGAGGAGTTCAAAATGAGGGGGCCTTGGGGGCATGGCTACAGTGATGCCTGGACCCCTAGAGAGCGAGATGAGTGCAAGTGAGGAACAGCTTGAAAGGCTGGGTGGGGGGGTGGCAAGGCAGCCATGCAGGAAGGAGGCCGGGCTCCCATCTGGAGAGCCAAGGGGCTGGGGCTGCTGAACAGATGGAGGGAAAGTTGCAGCTGGTGGAAATGCACTTTCATGTGTAAAGTTTGGTCCTTGGAGGATTGCGATTTCCAACTCTGAAGGCAGCAGTGGGCAGGTGGCTCTGCTCCATGCCCCGCCTTTTCCCCCAGTTGCCACCCAGACAACTTGACAGCAGCAGTGCCAGGACTCAGCCACTGTGCCTTCCGCTAGCATCCCTTTCAACAAGCAAAAACTGGCAAGGTGACACTTTGGCACAGCCGGATGGCAGAGGACTGCAATGCTTTAGCAGCTGAAGGAGGCAGAGGAATAGGAGGGATTAATCCAGGTTCCCCAGGAAGGGACCAGGAAGACTGAGAATAAATGGAAAGATGGAGGGAGAGGATCAGGAAAAATAAATGCACACTTTCCAAAGCTGCTCCTGTTATATGCACTAGGTCTCCACTCCAGTCTTGGTCGAGCTTTGGCTAAAGAGGCGGCAGTAGGGAAAGGAAAAAACAAAGCAGACTCACAGGCTCAGGGCTTTTTACCCCAACTTCAAGAAACATTTTAGGACAGAACATATCTTCAGTTTTTTTGTAAAATATTTGCCCAGCATAGCTTTAAGAAATAAAGTGATTTTTACATTCTCTGGCTCTGACCAACAGCCACCTGCCTTAGCATATGCAGGGCTTCACCAGTTGGAACAGAGGCTGCTAATACAAAATATAACCTCCCTCTAATGCTCAAGCTCTTGGGGGATTATCCATGCAACCGTGTTAACTCCACCTGAGAGAAGCAGCTTGGATGCTGAGCAGCGAGCTCTTCCTCTCCCCTTTCTCTATGTGCCATAGAATGTGCTCCAGGGCACCACGAACAAAAGCCACCAACACTATCTTGTTAAAATCCAAGGTGCCTTTTTTTTTTTTTTTTTTAAGAATATGTTATTTTGCTTCCTTTCCGTTTTTTTTGTTTGTTTTTTAAAAAAGACTAGAACTCAGATCCTTATTCCTAATAAGTCCCTTTTCTCAAGAGATTTCATTGTTTGAGATAACTTAAATATTCTTGACATGGAGGTGGTCTCTCTCTTCCTAGTGGGATGTCTTCTTGGCTCCTTTCCCAAATTTGGCATCAAGACCAAGACCTATGAAAAGGGAGAAAATGAGCTTAACTTTATGGAGGGAAATGCCACCTATCAATGATGGGAGGGTATGGGGGTAGTGAGTCTTGGTTCTCCAAAACTAGAGCTTTAAATAAAATAAACTTCAGAACATTGATTTTATATAATGCCCTCAGAGACAAGACAATGGCATCAAATGAAAAAATTATCAAAGTACTGTGTATCACACACACGTATATACACATACAAAGAGAGTGCCAAAAAAAGTATACACATTTTTAAAAAGGAAGAAAATGGTTATATTTGTAATATTCAAGTCACATTTGACTTCTGCAATCACAAGGGATACATGATATGGTTGGGCACAGTGGCTCACGCCTATAATCTTAGCACTCTGGGAGGCCGAGGTGGGTGTATTACTTGAGCTCAGAAGTTTGAGACCAGCCTGAGCAAGTGCAAGACCCTGTTTCACCTAAAAATAGAAAAAAAAAAAAAAAACAAAAAACTGAGGCAAGATGATTGCGTGAACTCAAGAGTCTGAAGTTGCTGTGAGGTATCATGATGCCTCGGCACTCTACCCAGGGCCACAGAGTGAGATTCTGTCTCAGAAAAAAAAAAAAAAAAAGAGATACATGATACAATATATAACATAATGCACCTTACTGGTATGTGTATACATAAGTATGTTTATTTTTATTTTATTTGTTAAGATAGAGTCTCACTTTGTTGCCCTTGGGCACAGAGCCAGGTGGTCACAGCTCACAACAACCTCAAACTCTTGGGCTCAAGTGATCCTCTTGCCTGGACCTCCCAAGTAGCTGGGTGGGACTACAGATAGCCACCAAAAGCCTGGCTAGTTTTTCTATTTTTAGTAGAGATGGGGTTTCGCTCTTGCTCAGGCTGGTCTTATCCTAAGTTCAAGCAATCTACCTCCCTCAGCCTCCCAAAGTGCTAGGATCATAGGTGTGAGCCACCACACCTCACCATTATCAGTATATATATTGAATATTACAATTTTAATGCATTTTTTTCCTTCTTTAAAACATGTATACTTTTGGGGGCACCCTCTGTATACATAAAAATAGAACAAGACTGAAAGAAATGTGGAGTCAAAATTTCTAAGCTCTTTCTTTCTCATCTATAGCAGGGTAAGTTGGTAGGCAATAAGCATAATAATTCTGTCCTGCTCAAGGTCTGGGGAAATCCAAGTCTTTGGAAGGAAGCCACTAAGAAGAAATGTGCATTAGGTAGGCTGCATTAGAAACAATGCTTCCGGCTCGGCGCCTGTGGCTCAGCCACGTACACCTGAGCTGGCGGGTTCGAATCCAGCCCAGGCCCGCCAAACAACAATGACGGCTGCAACCAAAAAAAATGACCGGGTGTTGTGACGGACGCCTGTAGTCCCAGCTACTTGGGAAGCGGAGGCAGGAGACTCGCTTGAGCCCAGTAATTTGAGGTTGCTGTGAGCTGTGATGCCACAGCACTCTATCTGGGGTGACGGCTTGAGGCTCTGTCTCAAAAAAAAAAAACAACAACAAAAAGAAACAATGCTTCCTTTTCTCGTTCATAAGTATTCTCTGACATAACTACACCAAGCTCTGTGTGGCCCAGAGAGACGCCTGTTCTATTCAGAACTTACCCAGGAACACAAGCACAGTGCCCACCCACTGCATGGGGCTGATGGGGTTGGCAAAGAGGATCACAGAGGCCAAGATGGTAAAGAACTTTCGAGTTGTGGTGATGATAGAGCAGGTCAGGGGACCAAAATATACAACTGTCATGAAGATGAAGCTCTACAGAAAGACAGAGAAAGGTGCAGTCAGGCTGGTTCTCAGATATCTGCCATGAGGTTAAAGTCTGTAACAGACACCAGGGCTAATTTTGTCAACCCCCTTCTTCCAGCTAGGCTGGTAGTTTTTTTTTTTTTTTAGAGAACCAGCTGCCACAAAGGGAAGCCAAACCATCCCCTCTCACTCACCTGACCCAGGGCACTAGTCAGGCCAAAGAGCAGGATGTTATAGATGATGGAGGGGAACCTCTCAGCAAAGCTCAAGAACTCCCAGAGCTCCCCAGTGAAAAGGATTCCTGGGAAGGAATGTCAAGATGAATGGCATGACTGTGTGCCCATACCTCCCCCCAACACTTCTGCACATGGCCTGTTAATATAGTGAAGGAAGGTAGAGGCTGGGAAAGGCTATGAGTGGGTTTGTATTTTCATCCTTCTCTGAGAAACTAAAGACTCAATTTTGTGAAAAAGGCTTGAAAGTTAATGAGTTACTTCTACCAAAGGGATTGAAAGCAGAAATCCTCAGATGTCATGGAGGTGTTAGCCCATACATCCTTCACTCAAGGTCATCTCTAGCCAGCAGTAGCTCCTCCATTAACCCTGTGTGCTGTACGAAAAACACTTTCTACATGGGCCCAGATTTGTTAGGAAGTTATGATTTCAAAACAAATGCATTCATGTTTGAGCTGTAGTCAGTGTACGAAGTACATCTCTTGCCTATGAGTGAGCTCTATACCTATGTCTCCTTCCTCTCCTGAGAAAGTCCCCAGGTATCCCTGATATTTTACACCTGTGTCTTTCCATGGTATCTGACACAGGTCTATTAGTAACCGTACCAAGCAAATCCTGTCAGTGCAAGTTTTTCCCAGGAAGGTTTCACAAACGCTTGGACAGAAGGACAACTGACAGCTATAGGGATGAACTGGATGAGGACAGTGTACCTTCTGGTGATACATGGGAAAAAATAGCAGAACTGCTTCTTACCAGCTCCTAGCAGCAATGTTGACCAAAGGTTGATGTTCAACATCATGTGGTTGGAGCCTGTTTGGTAATGAGCCCGCATATGGTCCTGGGAAACACCTGTCAGCCCATCCAGGGTCAGAGACAACAGCTGGAAAAGAATGCAGGTGGCTTGCTATGAGGTAGCAAACAGGGCCCCTTCCTAACCCAGAACACAGGGAGCCTCATTCTCAGGCTCCTCAGAAAGCTGCTGCCTTGGCTCAGCACCTGTAGCTCAAGTGGCTAAGGCGCCAGCAACATACACCAGAGCTGGTGGGTTCAAATCTAGCCCTGGCCTGCTAAACAACAATGACAACTACAACCAAAAAATAGCTGGGCGCTATGGTGGGCACCTGTAGTCCCAGCTACTTGGGAGGCTAAGGCAAGAGAATCGCTTAAGCCCAGGAGTTGGAGGTTGCTATGAGGTGTGATGCCACAGCACTCTACCCAGGGCAACAGCTTGAGGCTCTGTCTCAAAAAAAGAAAAAGCTGTTGCCTCAAGATGGAGTCATTTGGTCACTGGTAGAGGGTAGGGAGACACCATGCTAGCACCCTGCTTCTCCCAGGCATTGGGCTGACAGGCTAACTGAGCTACATAATGATTCTGTAATCAAAGTAGGGCAGGAAGCTTTAAACAGGCTGTGGGGAGCCACACACATTTTCCCATTAAAGTGGGGGAGGGGGGTTGGGGTGGGTTGCAGTGGCTCATGCCTATAATCCTAGAACTCTAGGAGGCCAAGGTGGGTGGATTGCTTGAGACCAGCCTAAAAAAGGGCGAGACCCCATCTCTTAAAAAAAAAAAAAATAGGGTGTTATGGTGGGTGCCTGTAGTCCCAGCTACTAGGGAGACTGAAACAAGATCACTTGTGGGCGGTGCCTGTGGCTCATTGAGTAGGGCGCCGGCCCCATATACCGAAGGTGGCCGGTTCAAACCCAGCCTCGGCCAAACTGCAAAACAGAAAAATAGCCGGGCATTGTAGCAGGTGCCTGTAGTCCCAGCTACTTGGGAGGCTGAGGTAAGAGAATCACCTAAGCCGAGGAGTTGGAGGTTGCTGTGAGCTGTGTCACACCACAGCACTCTACCGAGGATGATAAAGTGAGACTCTGCCTCTACAAAAAAAAAAAAGAAGATCACTTGAGCTGAAGAGTTTGAGGTTGCTAGCTCAGCCCCAGTAGCTCAGCAGCTAGGGCGCCAGCCACATACACCAGAGCTGGTAGGTTCAAACCCAGCCCAGGCCTGCCAAACAACAAGGACAACTACAACCAAAAAACAGCCAGGCATTATGGCGGGCACCTGTAGTCCCAGCTACTTGGGAGGCTGAGGCAAGACAATTGCTTAAGCCCAAGAGTTTGAGGTTGCTGTGAGCTGTGATGCCACAGCACTCTACCCAGGGGGACATAGTGAGAGTCTGTCTCAAAAAAAAAAAAGTTTGAGGTTGCTGTGAGCTATGACACCACCACACTCTACTGAGGGCAACAAAGTGAGATTCTGTCTCAATAAAAAGTAAATAAAAATAAAAAAAATTAAGTGAAAGAGGGGAAAGCTAGTCCCAGCCCAGGTTAGCTTCCTAGTTTGGGAGTAGAGTGTTCCAGAGACTAAATTCTGTGGCTGGACTACTTGGATTGAAATCCTGACTGCCACTTAAACAGTCATGTGACCATGAGCAAGTTACTTAACCTCTTTGTGCTAGTTTCTTCATCTGTGAAATGGAGATAATACCTATGTCATGGGATCATGGCTATAAAAAATTAGTCAAATAATATATACACCCCTTGGAACAGTGCCTAACACATAAGCAATAGCTACTCCTATACTATTTTTAACTGTGGCTTGGTAATTTCTTAGGAAGTCACAGTGAGATACAAACTACTTTATCTTAGATCTCTGTGACAACACACCAGGATTTAGATACAGGCCTCAGAGTTATTTCTTCCCCAAAAGGAGAGCTGAGCTGTAGTTAAAAGTATTTTGGGTTTTCCACTATGGCCTCAGCAGAACCAGGGGCCCTGCAGCAAAGACCAGAAATTGGAGGCAAGGAGTACCAGAATCTCCCTCAAGACATATAACCAGCCTTCTGCCTGCCTAGGTGGGGCTGTCTTTTGGCTAAGTTTGTTGAAAAAGGCTGCTTTCCCCAACAGGATCACATACCAGGAGCAGCTCTCCATATCCAACTGTGTGTTCTTCCATCCCAACTACCTTCTTGGGTTTGTACATGAAAAGGGCTACTCCAGCCACAATTAGCAACACACACAGGTACTTGGCCAGTGGGTATTTCTTCTTCAAGAGGGTTACCCCAAGGAGCATAACTACAAGGAAAAAACAGAGTAGAAAATCAGGTACCTATAGGTATTAATGACCCCAAAACCCTCTCCAAGAAGGCAAGGAAAGACTCAGGGAGAAAAAAATGTCTGAGAAGGAAGGTCTATAAAGGACAAGAGGACAGAAGTAGGGTGCCAGGCTGGTACCTAGATAAAGATGATTGGGCAACAAAGTTAAGTAGAATATTAGGCAGGAAAAAAAGTAGAGAACAAAGGTCAAAGGTACAGGAACGAACAGGGTAAGGGTGGGGACTAGTAAGAAAGGATAAAAGGGTGAGATAAAGAAATTGATGATCAAAAAAAAATTGATGATCAAAATGGGATTTAGGGTGTTTTATGACACTGTAAATACATGGGACACTGAAAGGACTAACCATGTAAAGCAGACTAGGTCAATCTTTTACTCCCATTAAGGATTACCAGCCTATGCACACCGTAAGAAGTGACAAAGACAGCAGGATCAACAGGGGCAAGAGCTGGAATATTAAGTCCTTAGAGATAGCTACGATGGGATGACAAACCCCAGAGGGACACAAACCTCTAGTAGAAGAGAGAGAGCTTACCATAGGAAAAGTGAAGACAGGAGAGGGAGACCATCTTCTTTGCTTACCTGGGATTGGCTTGCAGGATTTACCAAGGACCTGAAATTAAATTTGGCAAATATTTCTGAGCATCCATGATACCCAGGTATGGTGCTAAGTACTGTGCTGACTAAGATAAGTAAGTGTAGAGCTTATACCTTACCCTCAGAAAGCAGCCCTATCATGGCCCAACCCACCACTAAACCCCAGATCTATGATTCAAAAACACTCTGAATTTCTCATATATCCTCTCCCAGGATTCACAAACCTAAGGGAAGAACCCTTAGTTCTTTTCAAATAATTTCAGAGCCAACCCTCATCCCAGCCTGAGGTTTCACCTGAGTTGGGTAGTTGACAAACTGTAGTGCTGAGTTGCTGGAGACCATGGCACCCAGATAGGAGATAGAACAGGCAGCATAGAGCCAGCTCCGAGTACGATCCACCCTGGCAGTGTCAAAAAACTGGATCACTAGGAGAAGACAAAAAAAAAAAAAAAAAAAACATACAAGAGAAACCTGGTGGGGCTAGTATGGACCACTAAGCAAAGATGAAGCCAGATGAAAAGAACTTGTCTATCAAATAAAATACAAGCTATTTCTGTCCTCTCAGACTGAAAAATCTCTGAAAATTATTCAACTTTCCAATTCCATATAAGCCTAACATAAGACCACATGCAGGGTGGAGGTGGGGGCCTCAATCTGTTCAAAGGACAAGTTAGCCCTTCTGCTAGTCCCCAGGGAACAAAGAGAGAAAGCTCAAAGTATGCTTGAAGCTGACACATAAAGGAAAGTCAAAAGGAAAGAAAAATTGTTTTAAGTATTCTCAATGGGGATTTTGAACACAGAAGACCCATTCTCTGTACGTCTCTCACTCAGAAATTGGTATAATTTAAAGAAATATTATTTCACCCCATTTCAAAGTCATTAGTTACACGGACTACACGGAGAGGCTGTGTGAGTACTAAAGGAGGAGGAGATTGTAAGTTATACCTTAAGCTTGAATCAACCCTAATGCCCAGGACGTGGGAGGTGTGGGGGAGTGTATACGCAAAAAATTATTATCTAGGTACTCACAGATCTTGGCAAACACAGCATTGATCACACATTGGATGAAGACCAAAGTTAAGGCAAAGGTGAACGTCTCCTGCTTGGATCCTTCCCCATACTTTCCTCTTGTTCTAAGAATAAAATGCAGGAGTAAGAGAGAGAGAAGTTAGTATATTTCATTTATTGTTGTCTACTATGTCCACAGCCACTTAAAGTTTGAAAATTATCTTGCTTCTTTGGATGTCGTAAGAGTTTGTAAGAACCATTAGGCTGATTTAAAAGAGGGGCTTTTTTGAATCTAGAAACTATCTGTAAAGGATTGTGGAAACATGAAAAAACTAGTTGGTGAAATGAGACACCCCTGGCAGAAGATATCTGGGTTATAGCAGCGAGGATAAGAGTGAAAATAGAGGATGCCTGCAAGCGTCTGGAATTTCCACGACTTAGGGCTGTCTAAGGGTAGAAGTCCAGGTCCTTAGAACCAACGGAAGGTGGAGAAACAGCTACAAAAGCAGAATGATCAGGTCCCGAGAATCCAGAGGCCAACTCTTGGCATTTTGGAATTCTGGGCAAAAGTAGCAGGTTGCTGGGAGGCCAAGAGAGCCAAGAGGGATGACAAAAAGAAAGCCCATGGCCAGGGGCAGAAGACCCAAGAAACGTCCCACAGGCTGGGAAGAGAAGACTGGATGTGGGGCAAGGGGAAGAGCAATGTCCGCGTTCCCGCCTTGGGGGTCGCTCACATCTTTTCCTGCAGGATCCCATAGTAGAAATAGCAGACAAAGACGCCCAGGAAGCAGAGTGGCAGGCGCAGCCGGTCGGGTACCAGGGAGCTGCTAGAGGCCATGAGACGACTGGACGAGCCGACTGGAGACCCGCTCACAGCCGGCAGCGGTAGCGGCGGCCCAGGGGACAGCTCCAGGCGGACATCGCCGACCGGCGGCAGGGGCCTCATAGGAGATGCATGCGACCGCCGTTCAGCAAAGTCCAGCAGTCATTGCCAGAACTGCCAGCTCAGGGGTGCCGAGGAGGAAACTCCTCAGAACCCAAAAACCTATTCTACGAAAGAAAACCCACACTAGAACGTTGGTTTGATTCCAGGAAGTTGGTTTAACTAGCTGTCTTGAGGGTAATGCGTTGCCCTCAAGATTTTTCAAACAGGCAAGTCCAAGGGCAACTGCATCCCAGAGCTCGACGCGGTGGCCGAGGAGATGCTCCGGCGTAAGGTGATGACGTATAAGGATGTGGAGGTCATCAATTGGTTGAGTTGTCCGAAGACAGGCCGGTGGGCGGGAAAGGAGGCGGTGCGACCGCAAGGCAAACCAAATAGTCTATTTTTCTGCCGGCGGCCAGGCTTCTGCTAGGTCCTAACGCCAAGAAACTCCTTCTGGAGCTTCGGCGCCCTCTAGCTGCTGCTCGGCATCAGCGACTCTACCTACTCCACCAGAAGAGCATTGGAGGCTTGGCTTTTGATAGCAGTCCTCTACCCGCACATCACTAGTCTTTCTAGGGAGTTAGCAGCACAGTAAGCGCTTGCAAGGTCACTTGAAAGCCGGGTAACTTTCATGTGTCACCTACTTCTGAGCCATAGTTTTTCCAGTCTGTAAACTAGGAATAATTAGTAATAACCACTGTGTTGCTCCCTGTTTTAAGGATCAAATAAATGAGCTGAGGTTGGTGAAAGTGGTTTATAAAGTGTGCTGTGCAAGTTTAAGATCTTATTATTACGACCGTTTCTCAGCTCTGATCTTATTTCATATCCTGGAGGTGGAAATGGAAGTTTATTGAAGTGAATTTTCTTCAAGGGCTTACAATTCATCGACAATGGAGCAAACCTTTGGCTGCCCTCCAGAATCATTCTCCTTAATGAGCTCTTTATTGTACTCATCCAAATGTTGGGTGTCCACCTGCTAGCACAAATTGCCAGTGCAAGACTGACTCCAGTTCTACTAGCACTCCCAGCCTCCCAATTCATAATTGGCCCAAATCTCAGATCGGCTGGTGTATTCTGGGTTGCTATCTTGGTATAGAGTTTTAGGCAGCCTGCTCCTTTGGCATAGCCTCAGGCAAAGGAAGGAAACTCTGGGCAGCACCACACCCATCGCTCCCGGCCTGACTCACTAAGGCTTTGGGGGCAAGCCAAACTTCTTTCAGGGGGAAGGGCAAGGGATAGAAGATAGGATGTATTCCCAGCCCACTGTCTCCTTTATATTTCCTAATATGAAGAAAAGTGCTCTACTCAATCAGTCTATGATAGCAGGGTACCAAACAGCAGGTGGGATGAGAGACCTAGGTTTCAGTCCCATTTCTGACTTTACCTGCTGGGACCTCAAACAATTCCCTTGTCGGAGTCGAATTTCCTCATGTGGCATTAATGGGAATTCATTAAGCAGGAGAGCACTGTGGCTAGAAACATGAGCACTGGATTCAAATGAACAGGTTTCCAATATTAGCTCCCCAACTTTGTGTCTTTGGGGGAAAGTTATTCAACCTTTTTGTCCTTCCATCATTTTACAGTGGAACTTACAGCATTTCTTTCATTGTTTGGTTGTCCTATTTCAATGACCTTTTTTTTTTTTTTTTTTTTTTTGTTACAGAGTCTCACTTTGTTGCCCTCAGTAGAGTGCCATAGCATCACAGCTCACAGCAACCTCAAACTCTTGGGCTTAAGTGATTCTCTTGCCTCAGCCTCCCAAGTAGCTGGGACTATAGGCATCCGCCACACCTGGCTATTTTTAGAGATGAGATCTTGCTCTGGCTCAGGCTGGTCTCAAACTCCTGAATTCAGGCAATCCACCTGCTGCGGCCTCTCAGTTCAATGACATTTTATGTAAAGAACTTAACACACTATCTGGTTGTTTCCCAAACCAACGAATGATGATTAGGATAGCCTTGTAGCAGTCTTATGAGTAGACACTGTTGTACTTATTCTTGCCCTTGGGGTAGCCAGCTTTTTACCCATACAATGGAAATGATGTGTCTTTTGTGAAAAGACTGGATATTTCAAAAGTTGGATGGTTTTTCCCATTTTCCCCAAAGCTCTTACCAGTATAGCACTATAAAGCTGAGAGGCCACAAAAAGGACAAAGAGGACAGTTTCTTTGTACCTTCTAAGCTGCACCCTCCAGAGTCGTGGATACTCTCTAAGATGGGAAGAATACCCAAAAGGAGCTAACTCTTTCCTAAAACTATGCCAAGAGATGTAATCTAAATGTTGTTCTCTCGTTTTTTTGTTTTGTTTTTTTTTTTAGACAATCTCAAGCTGTCACCCTGGGTAGAGTGCTGTGGCATTACAGCTCACAGCAACCTCCAACTCTTAGGCTTAAGTAATTCTCTTGCTTCAGCCTCCCAAGTAGCTGGGACTACAGGTGACCACCACAACACCCAACTATTTTTTTGGTTGTAGTTGTCATTGTTGTTTGGCAGGCCTGGGCTGGATTCGAACCCGCCAGCTCTGGTGTATGTGGCTGGCACCCTAGCTGCTGAGCTACAGGTGCCAAGCCATGTTCTCTGGTCTTGTTCCCCTTGCCAGAGCAAAGAACACCCACCACATCAAACTGTCTCCCTTTGGTCACCTTCTTTTCCTCTCTGAAATCCACTCTGGGCCAGGCACAGTGGCTTACACCTACAAGCCCAAGACTTTGAGAGGCTGAGGCTAAAAAAGCCTTTGAGGCAAGGTGCTTTGAGACTGGCCTGGGCAACATAGTAAGAATCTGTCTCTGGCTTGGCACCTATAGCTCAAGTGGCTAAGGCGCCAGCCACATACACCAGAATTGGCTGGTTCAAATCCAGCCTGGGCCTGCCAAACAGCAATGATAACTACAACCAAAAAATAGCCAGGCATTGTGGCGGGTGCCTGTGGTCCCAGCTACTTGGGAGGCTGAGGCAAGAGAATCGCTTAAGCCCAGGGAGGTTGCTGTGAGCTGTAATGCCATGGCACTCTACCCAGGGTGACAGCTTGAGGCTCTGTCACACAAAAAAAGTCTCTATAAAAAAATTAAAAATTTATGGGGTGTGGTGGCACATGCTTATGGACCCAGCTACTCAGGTTGAGGCAGGAGGAAGGCTTGAGCCTAGGAGTTTGAGGTTATAGTGAGTTATAATGGGACCACTACAGTCTAGTCTGGAAAGAGTTCAGACCCTATCTCAAAAAATAAATGAAATGAAATCCACTCTTCCCAGGGAGTTTTTCCATACTCACACAAGAATGGGTAACTTCCCCAATGGCTCCCTCATCCCTCCTCCATGACACACCACACTCTTCATTCTGGATAGCTTTTTTATGAGTCTGCTGTTTATATGTCCATGTGAAGTGTTCAAGCCTGGTGTCCAGAGGACAGGAACTCTCTGTCTAGCACACACCCAAATGTGTTAACTAAAGGCTCCCTCTCTTGAAGATGAGGATGAAGTGCTCAATATAAAACCCTCAATCTTTACCCCACTCCTACCCCAAATATTTAACAGAACTTCAAATTGCTGGGAATACTTATTTATTTAGTCTATTAACACCAAGATCTGCAAAAACAACCTCTAAACACAAGATAAGAAAACTTGAACATTAACATTCTTCTTCAATTTTGTGTAGCTCTGCAGTACAGAAAATATACAAACTTCGAACAGCTGCAAAAATAGTGTCTTTGGGAGAAAATAGAGTTTCTACATCGATACAAGAAAAATAGGCATTTTTTTCTAATCCAACCTAGCCCTGGGGCAGGGTGTAGAGTTGTCATTTGCCACTTAGAGAAATGCCAGCTCTCTCCCCCACTACCCAACCTGAGGCTGGGCAGGCTGTGCTGCTGCTTAAGACAATATTTAGTCAGGGTAAAAGCGAGATGAAAATGCCTCTTGGGAAAACGCTTGGTTCCCCCCTCTGCCAGCAGCTGAATTGGTCAAGTGTGATGGCCCTTCAGGGTTGCTTTGGTCAGTTCCTCCAATGAGAGGGAGGCATGGGATGGGGCTGAGAGGATGAGGGATCTATCCTCTGGTCTCTTCTTCTGTGACTATGGAGGAGGAGAGGGAAGGAAATCTGTAGCATCCTCTCTCCTTTGGTCACGGCCAGCTTGCTCCACCACAAAAATAAGGGTCTCCTGTATAGTCATTTAGATTCACGCCCAGGGGTGAGAGACTCAGGACCTTCTGGGTGAGTTTTCCACCAAGTGAGGGAAGTGGCAGGTACACAAGTGTGAGTTGTGAGCCACCAAGCTACTAGTGGAGAAGGCAAATCCCCTCACATTCTGAGGGGCTGGTGCCCATCAAAAGAGGCCCTGGGGCTTTGGCACAATAACTGAAAGTGCTCAAAGGCCGAGAGGGAAGGGCTCCTCTGTCTCCCACTTCTGGGGAACTAGGGAGGGGCCTGCCACCAAGGCACTGGTCTCCATGGTAAAGTGGGGGATGGTAACCTCAGACCACCAGGGAGCTCTG
>CAUYRH010074048.1:0-15221 GCA_963574655.1 Perodicticus potto
AGCCAGAGCACAAGAGGAAGAGAAAGGCTCATAGCTGCTGGGGTGCCCCTGCCTACTCAGTCCCCCACCTCACTGAGAATCTCCCCTCAACACAGTTTCCACACCAGACCCCCTAAAGAATGGGAGGGGCCTAGGGAGCCCCACCTTGCCATGTAACATCAATAAAGTTCCCTGAATTCAGCCAAAAAAAAGATCAGCTGAGGACAGAGTGAAAAGGAAAGAAAGTGACAGTCACAAAATTTTGGAAGCCATAAAAGAGATGGACATGTGGGAATGAACTTAGCGGAAGTGAAGCTAAATCCCAAATGCTAAATCTCAGCCAGGTTGGAAAAGCAAGTAAAGAATTGAATTCACCCTGAAAACCCTTAAATGAATAGTGATTGAGGCCATCAGACATCCCTGGATGTGAAAAAGAAAGTAGGAGAAAAACTGGAGCACTGGCTGAAAGTCTGTTCAGTTAGTCGCTAGTTCACCTTCCTCATTCCATGCAGCTAAACACCTGTCCTCTCCCCCTGGAGGCCACATGTTTATTATCCCAGGTGCTGGTGGACAGCACACACAGATCAAGGTAAGGGTGCCGTAGAGAAACATCAATCAACCCTGTACTCCACATTACATCCAGAATGCTAATAGATTTTCCATTCAGACCACAAGGTGGAGAATCACTCTCTTTGAATCAGACCAGCTCCTAAACTTCCTTGCCCACCAAAAAGATTAAAGTATTGATAATGGGTCTTCCCCAGTGAAATGATTCATCCAGAATCACAAGCAGTAAAGCCCAAAGTCAACTAATCCTCCTCATTTTTAGTGTTCTATTCTTAACTCTGAGAAAAGAACCAAGGATCAGCAAACATCAAGACAGAGAAAAAAAAAAAACACAGAGATAAAAGCAACTTCTATGAGACACGGATTATTTAGGTAGAAGAAAACTAAAAAAGCAGCAGCAGCGAATGAAAACTGGTTCCTAATGTCCAAGTATAGACAAGAAAAGAAATTGACTCCATTTGAGAAAAGAGAATAAGAACAAGATGCCCTAAAAGAAAAATCTTAGAAATTAAAACTAAAATAAGAATTAGAAAAACAATGTTTAGAGGGGCCAGACATGGTGGCTCATGCCTGTAATCCTAGCACTTTGGGAGGCCAGGAATTGGGGGTGTAGGTTGCCTGAGCTCAGGAGTTAGAGACCAGCCTGAGCAAGAGTGAAACCCTGTCTCTAAAAATAAACAAAACTGGCCAGGTGTTGTGGTGGGCACCTGTAATCTCAGCAACTCAGAAGGCTGAGGCAAGATCACTTGAATCCAAGAATTTGAGGTTGCTATGAGCTATGATGCCATGACACTCTATAGGGGGGTGACAGAGTAAGACTCTGTCTCAAAAGAAAAGAAAAGAGAGAGAGAAAACAATGCTTGGGAAATCTCTCAGGAATTAGAATAAAAATATGAAGAGTAAAATAAAAGAAATAAAATAAATGAGAAAATTAGAGGATTATTAGTCCAGATGGTCTGATGTCTAAATAATAGACATTCTAGGAAAACAAAACTAGAGAGAAAAGAGTCACCACTGAAGCTATTTGAGAAAATTTCTAAGAGCTGTAAAGTATGAATTTTTTTGATTGAAAGGACTGACCTAGTGTCTGGTGTGATGAGTGAAATGACCACTGTAATCTTTCAGGACTGAAAACAAAGAGCTTCCGTTTTTTTTTAAGTCATAGACTCTTTCAGTTGCTTGTATCATGCAACAAATTCTCCCCAAATTTAGCAGCTGCAGCAACAATGTTATTATTCTCTTTCATTTAGTGGGACAGAAATTTGGACAGGCACAATAGGAATGGTTTTTTTCCTCTCCTCAATGTCTGTGACTTCAGCTGGGAAGGCAACAGCAAGAGAGGACCAAACAAGTGAGTGAAATCATGTGAAATCTCGTTCACTTGCACAGTTAGAATGTGATGCTGGCGTCTGCTAGAGCCTCAGCTGGGACAGAAGGACCCTGACAGGGCTTTCTACCTGCCTTGGGTTTCTTTATATCATAATGTCTAAAGTAGCCAGACTTCTTACATTGCCACTCAGGGTTCCACAAACAAATGTCCCCATGAACCAGGAAGAAGCCACACTGTTTTTCCTAATCTAGTCTCAAAATTCCCACAATGTTATTTCCACCTCATTATTCTGGTTATAAGTGAATCACCAGCCACCTAGATTCAAGGGGAGGACACACACAGCTCAATGTGGGGACAGGAAGGTCACCTTGTGGAAAAGCAAGTGAGACAAAAGGAATTTTGCAGCATTTTTGGAAAATACAATCTTCCAGATCACAGATGTAAGAAATTAGAATGAGTTCTGAGTGCTCAAACACCAAGATCAGAAGTTGTATGATGAAGGAATTATGTCATCGAAATATGAAGGAAAATAAATTTCAACCTGGAATTCTATTTGCAAACAATGTCCACGTGGAATTATACATTACATTACATCTCAAGCCTTTGAGGTTTCCCAGGCACTCCTTCTCAAAAAGTTACTAAGAAGTGTGCTTTAAAATGAACTCTTCAACCCTGAAAGAGAAATATGTCCTCTCTGGAGACCAGAGGACTCCGCATGGTGCAGAGGCAAAGGGCATCAGTGGAGGAAGATAAAGAGCCCACAAAGACATCAACCCACCAGGGGTAATAAGCTTCCAGTCCAGGCTCGGGGAAGAATTGTGTTACAAGCATGAGATGTTAGAATGTGTGATGTCTCGGTACTAAGAGAAGATCTAGATAATCGGTAACATTTTGGTATTAGAATAACAATATGTAAGTGTGAAACTAAGGAAAGGGGTCAAAGGCAAGATTAATTACAAGTTCAGGAAGAGCATAAAGTGGTGCAAGAGCATAATCTGTGGACACAGCTTCACTCAGCTATAAATAACAGTTACACGCTGATGAACATATTTAATGAAATGAATATTATTCGAATGAAAATTATTGAATTAGAAAAGATAGAGTGGGAATGGGAAGCTTGCATGTGTGCTGTAGGGTATAGCTATGAAGGGAAGCTAGATCCTCATTTTCCATGGTAGGAAGTTAGTGGAAAATGTCTAAAACTGAAAAGCTCTGAAGAAGCATTGTAAACACATTATCTAGAAATATGGAGGAAAAAAATTACTAAAACAATTAAAAGAGGTTGTATCTGTAGAATGAGGAAGAAGGTCACAGAGGACTTTGCATTTTAATCATAAGCCTTGTAGAAACAACTTATGTGTTCATAATGTCATAAAAATAAACATAAGGTAAAGAACAAGCACAGAAAGGTATCAGTTAAATATGTCTCTTCTAGAAGCTTCTGGAGTCCTCAGTTGGTATTGGTGATAGTGGTGGTGTTTCGGTGTTGTTGGTGACATTGTTTTGGGGGGAGGGAAGATGTTACACTTTAAACTGTCTGTCTACACATTGGAACCACCCCACCCCAGAGAGTTTTGCTTAACCATCCAGAGAGAGACCCGGTCGTGGGTGTGTTTTTAAAGGTCCCAGATGGGGAGCCACTGCACTAGAGGACGGGTCAGCAATATCTTTCTGTAAAGAGCTTAACAACAATCATTTTAGACTCTGTTGGCTGCCTTTGGACTCTATCACATACTCTTCTGTTTTGTTTTGCATTGTTTTGTTTTACAGTACTTTAAACATGTAAAAACCAGGCTTAGCTCACAGACCATGGGCCACATTTGAACAGTAGGCAATTATTTGTCCGTCCTTGGACCACAGAGTCCTACCTAGTTACCTTCAGCACAACATGGCTCCCTCCTAATTCATGACAGTTTCATTAGACATATACTCACCCCTAAGTAAGTATATTTCCTTTACATTCAGAAACTTTATTAATTTGACAATTAAACAATTTTAAATGGCATGCAAGTGCTTATATATTGAGCTCATACCAATGATAAAACACCAATAGCAAGGGGGAGGGTGACGGAGGGAGAGGGAGAGAGCTTTGGGTGGAAGATCACCTAACATGCACAATCCGAGGGTGTTCAACATGCTCCCCTGAGTGAGGGGCTCTTCTACGACTTGAACTTTACCTTGGAGGTGAGAACAATGTAACCAAAAATTTATATTCTCATATTAATTTGAAATTTAAAAAGAAAACAATTTGAAACAGTACAAATTCCAGGAGAAATGTGAGAAATGGGAGGTGATGACAGTAGGCAAGGAATGTCAAGAGATAATTGGAAAATAAAAATAAATAGCAGATGTGAGACAGGCACTGGACAAAGCAAGGTGCAGCAAAGCTAAAGCATGGGCACTGGCACACTTGCAGAGGAATCGTACGTGTAAATTGAGCCAGTTTTCACTGTGAAGGCTTAGAAAGCTCAGGACTTGAGGGCCAAAGGTACTTCAGAAACTGCAGGATAACAGAGTTAATTTTAAGAGCCCAGGTCAGAAAACCATCAGCAGTTTTCCTGTGTAAATAACTATAAACAATTCTGGGTCTTTTCTGTTCTGTTCTATTCTGTTCTATTGATTTATTTTATTTTATTTTACGAGACAGAGTCTCACTATGTCACCCTTGGCAGAATGTCATGGTGTCACAGCTCACAGCCACCTCAAACTCTTGGGCTTAAGGGATTCTCTTGCCTCAGCTTCCCAAGTAGCTGGGACTACAGGTGCCCACCACAACACCTGGCTATTGTTTGTTGCAGTTGTCATTGTTGTTTAGCTAGCTCAGGCCGGGGTCAAACCCACTATGCTCGGTGTATGTGGCTGGTGCCGTAACCACTTGCTACAGGCACCAAGCCTATTCTATTTCACTTTTAACTATTCAAGTTATATTGTTAGTGAAAAATAGCAAAGAAAGAGCAATATGCCCAACAGGATATCAATTTTAAGAAACATATGCATGCATGGGTATTTACATGACACTGTCTCTGCCAGGACACAACTGCTATAGAGAAGAACTGTTGCCTGTGAGGAAGAGGATGAGTATTATGGTCAGAGACGAGAGCAAGACCCACTAATCTCTACATTCCTCTGCGTATTGTCTGCTTATAAAACATCATTATGAATAAATTTGATTTCCGATAAAGTAAGGAAGATTTGGGTCATAGTGAGAAAAGACAGTGAATAAATTACTACATGTGTGTTTTATGTCACATCCAATATCACATATAAAGAAAGTGAGTATTTGTATGTATAACATGGTTCTGACATATGATGGCCAGGAAGAAAAGCAGCCCGCAGCCTGGGGAGGTAAAATGATGGGCTTCTGTTGGAAGGCGTTGCATTTAGTGCCTGTACGATTCCTACAACCAGGAGGACATTCGAGTCATTTCAGCTGGAGATAGAGCACGTGCTAGAAAAGCCATTGAATAAATGAGATCACCTGGGGGAAAATTGAAACAGTGACTGAAAGGAGGAGGGATGTTAGGTGAAAGTAACAGAAATTTAAGGACCAGCTCAGGAAAAGAGATGAGATGGAGGCAAAGAGTGTATTAAGACACATACCTTTATTTGTTCACCTTCTCCACCCTTCTAGACACGTACATGTACATGTATATATATATATATGCACACACACACATACTTATATATATATATAAGTATATATATTATACTTTCTATATATCCTTGAGAGGTAGAAGAAACAGCCATACATTTCAGAAAAGGGCACGTGGAGGTATTAGCAAGATGAACTAATGAAGAAAGAGAAGCACCATGAAGAAACCAAATATAAGCAATGAGGGGAAAAAACAATTTATAAAAAAGGAACTGTATAAAATCAGAAAAATCAACCTCCATAAAGAAGAGTATCAGCTTTAGTTAAAGAACCACTCTGAGGAAATCTCTAAAAGTACTTTGTTTATTCACATCATGTATTTAAATCTCTTTTATACACTTATCAGAAAACTGAATTTATGAGCCAGGAAATTAAAGAACTTTGTAGTGAACTAATGAATCTCATTGATCTGAAATTCTGAAGTGTGATTATGTTGGAATTATTCAGTTCTACACGATGACACCTTTCACTATTTTGTTAGCCTCTGACTCAATGTAAAGGTATACTTTCTTAAATTGTTTTACATTAATAGGCAAGTCTGACTTTCGAGCACGAGGTTTGTAAAATATGTTCTAGATAATTGTAGAAAGTCAAAAATGTGACAGATGTAAGGGAAACTGATAGTTTATGGATTTTAGTTACAGCCAATCAGATGAGATATAATAGATTGTAAAATTAACTTCTGGTGATTTGAGGTTTTGGTTTTTTTTGGCCTTAAACAGAATCATTCATTCCATGCACGCTATAAAACCTTCAGCGTAATTTCTGCTATTTGGAACTGAAGTTCCTTTGATGTCTTCCCTCTGCATTGGTTCAAACAATTTCTTCCAATAAGCTTCATGCTTAAAATGTGGAGGGCTTAGGTTTCAGCAATGGAAAACTGAGAAGATCTTCAGATAGGAACTGAATTACTACTGGGTCTCCAGTGTGGATCTGTAAAGTTCCTTTTGCCATGTAAGATATCGTATTTACATACCCCAGGGATTAGGATGTGGACATCTTTGGGAGGGTTGCTTCCTATAGCTTGTAAGGATATGAAATAACTGGAATTCTTATATTCTGCTGGTGAGAGTTTAAATTAGTAAACACTTTGGAAAATTGCTAGCATGGCACAAAAGCCACACAAATGCCCTCTGACTCAGCAATATCACTGTAGACACAGACCCAACACAAGTGCATACATATGTGGACCAATGATTTGAATAAATAAGAATGGTTACATCACTACTACTTATAATAGCTCTAAATTGTAAACTGCCCAGATGTTATCAAAAGTAGAACTGATAAACTGTGGTATATTCACACAATGTAGTACAATACACTAAAGAGAATGAATGATCTACAAATATACACAATAATATGGATGCTTCTCACAAAAATAATGTTGAGCAAAAGAAGCCAGATACCAGAATTCTTACCAAATTTATAAAAAGTAAAATATGACTCTTGAGTCACCCCATGTTGGCATAGTAAGGCATGCAAGTCAGCTAGTCCCAAATGAACCTGGTCTCTAGGGCGTGTAGCCCTTATCTTCAGGAAGCACCATGAAGACAAGTAGGTGGGAACTTTTGCCTTTCAGACAGAAACTGCTCAACTCATATCTCCTGTCATCAATACCTTCTATTCCAACAAGGAAATTTTCCTTTAGGAATTGATCTCTAATGTTTCTGATGCCTTAGACAAGATTTGTTATAAGAACCTGACAGATCCTTCCAAGTTGAACAGCAGTAAAGAGTTGAAAATTAACATCATCCCCAACTCTCAGGAACATGCTTCTGACTTCGGTGGACACCAGTATTGGCATGACCAACTGATCTCATACATAATTTGGGAACCATTGCCAAGTCTGGTACTGGTGCAGATATCTCTATGATTGGGCAATTTGATGTTGGCTTTTATTCTACCTACCCTGTGACAGAGTGGTTGTGATCACAAAGTACAATAATAATGAACAGTATACTTGGGACTCTTCTGCTTGGGGTTCCTTCACGTGCTGACCATGATGAGCCCATTGTCAGGGAGACCAAAGTGATCCCCCACCTATAAAAAGACCAGAATACTTAGAAGAGGGGTGGGTCTAAAAAGTAGTGAAGAAGCACTCGCAGTTCATAGGCTATCCCATCATCCTTTGTTTGGAAAAGAATAGGAGAAGGAAAGCAGTGATAATGAGGCAGAGGAAGAGAAAGGTGAGAAAGAAGAGGAAGATAAAGATGGTGAAGAAAAGGTCAGACTGAAGATGTGGACTCAGATGAGAAGGATGACAGCAGGAAGGATAAGAAAAAGAAAACCAAGATTAAGAGGAAAGGTATTAATCAGTAAGAACTAAACAAGACCAAGTCCACTTGGATCAGAAACCCTGATAACATCACCCAGGAGAATTCTATAAGAGCCTCACTCATGACTGGGAAGACTACTTAGCAGTAAAGCACCTCTCTGTAAAAGATCACTTGGAATTCAGGGCATTGTGTTTCATCCCACATCAGGCTTCCTTTGAGCTCTTTGAGAAAAAGAAGAAAAAGAACATCAAACTCTATGCCCATTGCATGTTCACCATGGACAGCTGTAATGAATTGATAGCAGAGTATCTCAACTTTATCCATGGTGTGGTAGACTTGGAGGATCTGCCCATGAACATCTCCTGATAAATGCTTCAGCACAGCAAAATCTTGAAAATCACT
This sequence comes from Perodicticus potto, assembly GCA_963574655.1. NCBI lineage: Eukaryota > Metazoa > Chordata > Mammalia > Primates > Lorisidae > Perodicticus > Perodicticus potto. The sequence goes on from CAUYRH010074048.1 coordinate 8,207, forward strand.
TTGAAAAACATTGTTTATAAGTACCTCAAGCTCTTCTCTGAGTTGGCAGCAGACATGGAGAACTACGAGAAATTCTATGAGGCATTCTCTAAAAGACTGAAGCCTGGAAAACATGAGGACTCCACTAACCGGCAATGCTATCGCACCTCCCAATCTGGAGATGAGACAACTTCTCTGTCAGAGTATGTCTCTTGCATGGAGGAAACACAGAAGTCCATCTATTATATCATTGGTGAGAGCAAAGAGTGGGTGGCCAACTCTGCTTTTGTGGAGCAGGTGTGGAAGCTGGGTTTTCAGGTGGTATATAGACTGAGCCCATTGATGAATAGTGCGCGCAGCAGCTCAAAGACTTTGATGGAAAGATCCTGGTCTCAGTTGCCAAGGAATACCTGGAGCTACCTGAGGATAAGGAGGAGGAGATGATGGAGCAGAGCAAGGCAAATTTTGAGAACCTCTGCAAGCTTGTGAAAGAATTCCTGGATAAGAAAGTTGAGAAGGTGGCAATGTCCAATAGACTTATGTCTTCATCCTGCTGCATCATGACCAGGACCTACGGCTGGACGACCAACATGGAGAGGATCAGGAAAGTCCAGGCACTTCAGGACTTGCATTGGGCTACATGATGTCCAAAAAACACCTAGGGATAAACCCTGACCACCCACTGTAGAGACACTGCGGCACAAGGCTAAGGGAGACGAAAATGACAAAGCTGTCAAGGACCCGATGCTGCTGTTTGAAACTGCACTGATCTTCCCTGGCTTGTCCCTTGAGGATCCCCAGACCCACTACAAACACATCTATTGCATGATGTAGCTCGGCCTAGGCATTGATGAAGATGAGGGGACAGCAGAGGAGCCCAGTGCTGCTGTTGCTGATGAGATCCCACCCCTTGAGAGTGATGAGATGCATCTCTCATGGGAGAAGTATATAAGGAGTTTATACAAGAAAACTTTTGCCCTCGTGTAGTGTCCCCATGGTTCCCACAGTAGCCTTGAGTGGCCCTGTCCCACTTGGCTTCCTCCGCTGATGTCTAGTTTTTTCTTTTCTCAGCTATTCTTGTGTCTAAGGCAGGAAACAAAGGCCTCAAGCCCTATTCCCTCCCTCATTCGACCAAGGGGATTAGATGTTATATATTATGTTTTATTTCTTTAATTTGTTCTGGAATTAAAGTCTGTAGAATAAAGAAGATGCAGGGTTTTTTTTAAGTACAACATGGACAAAACACACACATTCTCTTAGAAATTCAGATGACGTTGTCTTTGGGTAAGGATGATCAGAAGAGAATAACAGACCAGAACTGGTAACGCCTTGTTTTTTGATCTGGCATCATTTACACACACGTATTCAATTTGTGAGAATTAGTATACATGTATATACACACACACATACTTTTCCCTGTTTATTTTACTTCCATTTAAAATTTTCGATTATGCTATTTTATTGTTATGGGTGAAATTTCTTAATAAAAATTCATTGAGGGATATGCTCATGATTTGTTAATCTATTTTTAGAAAATATCCTCACCTTCCCCCAACCCCAAAATGATACCATTTTAACACCCAGCTAAGGGATAAAAAACTTACCATTCAGGCCACTGGGGCTGGAGCAAGGCCAGTTCTGCCAGAGACTCTCAGTCCAAACTTTCTCATTGCATCTCTTCTTTCATGGATGGATGGATGGACATATAGACAGATAGACACCCCACACAGCGAGATAGATGATAGGTTTTAAAAGCTGTTGAAATAATCTCAGCTGAAAGAATTGCAGCCTGAGATTCATCAAGGGTTATCCCTCATTATCTGACTATCGGGAGAACAATCAGTTCTATCAGGGACAGAGGTATCAGATTACTGATTAATTTTGACATAATGCATTTCAAGGGTCTGTGAGACATCATTACTACATCTCAATTTTTTCTTTTTCTTTTTATTTATTTTTTTGAGACAGAGTCTCACTTTGTCACCCTTGGTAGAGTGCCATGGCATTATGGCTCACCACAATCTCAAACTTTTGGGCTTAAGTGATCCTCTTGCCTCAGCCTTCCAAGAAGCTGGGACAACAGGTGCCCGCCATGACACCTGGTTATTTTCAAAGATGGGGTCTCACTCTTGCTAAGGTTGGTCTTGAACTTCTCAACTCAGGCAACCCACCCGCCTTGGCCTCCCAGAGTGCTGGGATTACAGGCATGAACCACTGCACATAGCCAACACCTCAATTTTTCAACTATAAAAGTAGCATGATACGTACCATGCATACCATTTATAATTTGGGAAGGAGTTGAATCTATAAACGCCTTCACGGTCAAAATGTGTTAGAAGACCCTATAAGTAGAAACATTCTTTTCTACTTTTCTGGTTTGCAAAAGTCCCAGCTGCTTGTTCCTCCCTCTACAAGCAAATGCCTAGTGGAATGAATTCACCTACTCAATGAATTTGAAATAAGGAACCAGGTAGGTTTAGCTAGCGCCTCTCTTCCCTGCCTTTTAAAAATTATTACAAGAAGATTCACATTCTGAGTTCTCTTCCAGATTGCAGGAGCAAGTCTCCATGTGGAAAGGTGGTTGTTGGGGGCCGCATGTGACTTGTAACTCTTCCTAAGTTACATCTGAACTCAACTGGGAGAAGGTAGAATTAGGGTAAGTGCCTAATTCTAGGGATCTGCATTGGAAGGTCCAATCTTCATATCTCGGCCCCTTCCAACAGCAATGATGCTGATATTCTGGTCTCTGTTGAAAATTTTTGTTTCTCTTCCAGTGTTTTTAAGAGCATGGAAAGAAAGCAAACAAACAAAAAAGTTTGCTTTTTATTGTATGCGTTCAAATGCCAACAGAAGCTAAAGTGTTATTGGGATGTATTTTCACATGCTAAAATAACAATCCTCACAATATATGTTTTGTTCCAAGACATTTTCATTTTCATCCTAGCCCTCACTGCCTGCAAAACAATTATAATGGTTTTCAGGGGTCAAGACTGAACTCATATTCTCTATGTGTCATGTAAATTCAATTCAACAAACATTTTTTATGTAACTACAATATGCTGGACACTGTGCTAGACTTGGGGTCTTGAAAGAGTAACATTCTTAAAATAGTGCTTGTGTCCTGGGCATTTTTTTTCTGGTCATTTTTAATTAAATTTCTGTATGGAAACTCATGGCAGTGTCTGATGTCAGTAATGTTAATGGAAAAACAGAACCAAAAGCTTGGTGGTGGTGTTTGTTTAAGTATTGAAACTAGATACTCTTTTTCTCACTTTTATAATCCCATCGTGGAATCCAAAGATTTATTCTTCTTATCCCAGTTAGGCTCTAATCCTGTGTTTTTTCTATTGCTTGGCTAAGAGTGAGGCACTTAACTATTAAAACCACTATCACGTCATTATTTAAGTGACATAGAATTAAAAACAAAATGAAACAAGACACAAGCAAACACACACAAAAAATCCAGATCCTTTTTGTTATGAAAAGGGAATCAGGAGTTTTCAGCTTTTGGTTCATAAGTAAATATATTAAAGGAGACATAATAAATGAGCAATCAAAGATTTCCATAGTCTATGTGCTTTTGGTGTTCTGGTGAGAAATAAACCATCACAACTGTGAGAAACCTCTTAAAATATAGAACATACACTCATCAGTTGTACCTCAGACTGAGCCTTTGACTCTGTGTCTGATGATTAATATAGGTCCTTCCCTAGCTAAACGTGACCTTTGGCAACAGTTAAGGATCCCACAATCTTCTGTGTCTGCCAGGTAATGGTCCCAGGAAAAGTGACAATAGTTAGAGGGATCTGAAACCCAGGGTGCAGTGGTGATCACGAGAGCAATCCTTACTAGTCTGATGATTTCAAATCTCTTGGCTTGGCTAGACCACGTCTCTGGGAACAGAAAGAACGTATGGCTGTAATTACTAAACCACTGTAGGTAATCGTTGGAAAACAGGAGAGGTGGCAGGACACTGAAGAATGGAAAATGTTATTCCAATGCTCAGAAGGGAAAGAAGGTAAATTTATTGAATTATAGATTAGCGAGTTTAACAAAAATCCTACACGAGAACTATTTTTTAAGAGTACATGAACACTTAGAAAAGGAAGCAGCAATGACCAGAGATTGGATGGCTTCAAGAACATGTCACAGCAGACTAACTTGACTGCTTGGTTTTTGACAGTGTGGCTAAATTGGTATATGAATAAAGCATAGTATAAACCACATTTCAGCAAATTATTAATCTATGCTTTCATGATAGCATCATGTATATATTAAGGGCAGGGGAAATGAACTGGATATTGGAACAATGAGCTATGAATAATCAAATTAAGGATGACATCCCATCCAAAAGGTGCAGATTTGCCTAGCGATGGGCTATCGTTCACTCTTCTTGACCTCATCCTCCATTTGTGAGATTTTTGACAAAAATCAGTAGCCTGTTACTCTCACCAAACTTCAGAAGAAAGTTACCAATCTTCAAGCATCTGTGTACCTTTGAAAGGGAAGATGCCCCAAGCTGATTCTTCACTACGTACGTCGCTGTAATGCTATGTATGTGTAGTGAATAAGTCAGGTGCTCCAGCTTTAGCTGTAACTGATTGGCCAAGGTAACAAGGCACAACCCTGAGCAAACACTAGTGGGCTGGATCTTGGAGAGGCAGAAAAACTGCTTTGAGATGACTTACACCAAAATTCTTCCACTAGGGCACCCCATATTTAATGCACACAAATAGTCCCAATCAAATACTATTATTGGAAAGAATAAATGCTAGAATAGAGAATGAATTTAAATTCTATAGTTTGAGGAATCTACTTCTTATTAATCCTGCTGTTTTAAAAGCAGTAGGATCCAGAATCATAGTTCTGCAGTTCCTATCGACCAAAGTTATTTGCCTGTGTCTGTGTAATGCATAAGTTTATCACCTATTCATCAGATTTGAGGATCCTATGAAACTAGAAGAATGGCTAGTGTGATATATTACAGAATTAAGACTTTAAAAGGTCAATATATTAGAACAAAGGGCCAAATTAAAGAAAATAAGCTTTAAAGGAGAAAGTAAAGATAAAACAAGATCTCTTGAGCCTCTACTCAAATCAAATATTTTAGACTCACCATCTTACTTAACAAGAAAAAATGTTAAGCTTTACACTAAAATAAGAAGACAGATTTGTGATAAGTCTAATAAAAGTTAAGCCTCAGAGCCCCATAGTCGCATGGAGCCTTTTCACAGCCGCCATGCAGGACCACAGTGGTAGTGTTGCCGAAACAATACAGGGTGCCAAATTAAGTTTGAATTTCAAGTCAATAATGAATGATGTTTAAGTATGTTCCAAATACTGAAGGCATTCTCTATTTTTATTTGCTAAGTAGATCCTATGTAAAACGGAATTGGTCACCTGGAACTGGGTATCCCCCTCTCCATCCTTGTGGTGGTCTTAGATCTACAGAAGGTGTTGACAATCTGCCACCTTGATTTCTACCAAGGTTGCTCTACCCTTAGCAACCTTGCCCCAGGGGGAGAAAGATATAAATAAGATTCTTCTCTGGTCCCCACTCAAAAGCCAATGCATGACTTCATGGCATTTCACCACCTCTTCCCACTCCCCGACCCCCAGCACCAGTGTCTGGGGTGGGACAGGACACAGTGGCAGCTAAGATCTGGCCAACCTAGAACTTGCAGCTCCCAAGGAAACATAAAAAAAACTGAGATCAAGGAAGTGCAGTCTTTCGACTCTGCCCCTGGAAGGTAATACCCCAAGAAGTTATGGCTGGGGCTACATGGGCAGTGTTAGCAATATAGAGTCATGAAGTTGAAAGAAACTGCTAAGCTATTGGTAACTTTACAAAGAAATGTTGACGCATCATTCTAGAGAAATGCTTGGATTGTCTTTCTATTCTCTCCATGGAAACTATTACAAAGATATTGGGATAGGACAAGACAACCAAAAAAAAAATAGATATTTTAGAGGTATGTCCAGAGATAAATATTAATTTTCTGGATTTGCACTATTTCTAGTAATTACCATCTTTTATATATTTGTAACTGATTGTGACTTCTAATTCTAAAATATTTTTACATTTAATTTTTATTCACAATATTGTCTGCCTTCTCTTAAAAGGCCCCTCAAAATTGTATGTGTTCTAGGTCCCACAAAATATGAATTGGTCCCTAAGAAATGAATAAAAATGGAGGAAACCAACATTTCTAAGAGTCTAATATTACATTTCAGATTGAGTGATAATAATGACAGCTAAGAGTTCTCTAATGGCAAGTGCTACTTGAAGCCTTTAACCCACTGCATCATTAAATTTAAACCACATGATATTAGGAGAAAAGTACTCTGAACATTACCTCCATAATATACAGAAACAGTGGCTCAGAAACATAAAGTACTTTGCTCAGGTCATGCATCTATTAATTGATGGAGAGAAAAGCCTAAACCAGGTCATTAAAACAACACATTTTCTCTTCCTCCTCCTGTCTCTCCTTTTCTTCCTCCTCTTCTTTGTATTCTTTATTTTCCTCTTATTTTACATTAGAAATTATTTTTCTTTAGATCTCTGAGTATTCTCCAAACGTCTTTCCAAAACAGGTGAATTAGTTTGCATTCCCACCAGCAATGTAGAAGTGTTCCCTTTTCTCCACATCCACACCAACATCTCTAGTTTTGGGATTTCATCATGTGGGCTAATCTTACTGGCGTTAGATGATATCTCAAGGTAGTTTTGATTTGCATTTCTCTGATGATTAAGGGTAATGAGCATTTCTTCATGTGTCTGAAGGCTGTGCGCCTGTCTTCTTTAGAGAAGTTTCTTTTTAGATCTTTTGCCCATCCTCAGATGGGATCGCTTGTTCTTTTCTTGCAAATACATTGGAGTTCTCTGTGTATTCTGGTTATTAAGCCTTTGTCGGAGGCATAACTTGCAAATATTCTTTCCCATTCTGAGGGTTGTCTGTTAGTGATATTTACTGTGTTCTTGGCGGTGCAGAAGCTTTTTAGTTTCATCAGATCCCAGTAGTGTATTTTTGAT